>MU733464.1:0-72650 GCA_026770625.1 Nicotiana glauca
TCATATATATTATCAAAACAACATAAAAATATGATTATTTAAGGCGTGATTATAGTCAAATTCACTTATTATCAATTACCCTGGAGATATGTTACAAATTAATTAACCTAGCTACTCTATACTCAACTGCTCATTCTGCACAAAATGGATCGGAGTATGGTCAAACTTTAATCCCAATTGAAGTAACACCTAATGTTACTATGATTACATGTTTTGAAATGAAAAAACAGAAAAAATATATGAAAGGAAAAAAAATTATGACTATAGCAGACATAGTTAGTAATTAAATATCTCTTCATAATGAGCTACTTGATGAGTAAATAATTCCAAAGAACATTCTCTTAAACTTAAAGCTAAAGCTCAAAATTAAAATTTGGAAACAAAGCCATTGTCTATGTGCCCATTGTTTGTGTAATCAATAGTGATTTAGGACTCAACTCCTCTCCATTTACTAATGTCTCCATTTCCCCAAATTCTTACTTGGATGGAAGACATATGTATCATTTTAAAATTAATGGATTAAATTTAGTTAGACATTAACCATGATTAGATAGTAATTGATATTTTATATATTTGCTACCAAAAGATTTGATGATCGCATAATTCTAGCTACTGATTTTATTTTTTTCTTATATTATTACCACTGTTTCTCAAATATTCATAGCCTATAGTAAATTAACAAAATTCGAGTAAACAAAATAAAAAGAATTTTAAATTTAAGCAACTAAAATTAGGCGATCAACAGATCTCAAAGCATTCAAATTCACACCATTCTTTATTTCTTTCTTTCTACATGCCTCTGTTCGTCTCATGTTCAATCAATTCTAGCAGTGTATTTTCAAAATATTCATATTCATATTCTGAAACAAGTTCCATCCCAAATATCCGTATGTTCGTTTTGGGACGTTATATCCACAAATCAACCATTGAAAAGGAGAAAGGAATCATAATACATAACTTGAAAATATATTGCAACTTAAACTTTTAAAGGGATTGACATGGTGATAAAAACTTTGGGGATATTTTTTGGCATCAGAAGATGAAGTTTTTAGATGAAATTAAAGTATCGAAATTTTTGAAAATTATATATTGACTATATGTAATTCTAACCATGAATAATGCCTAGTTCTAATTAATTAAATCTAAGTCATTGATCTTAAAGATGTTTCATGTGCCTGTCATCCAAGTAAGAACTTGGGAAATGGAGAGGAGTTGAATCCGTACTTACACCACATTAATTGTGCCCATTTTTTATTAATGTATGTTTATACGCTTGGCATTAATGCACACATACTTAAGTGTCATATAAAATAAAAATTAAAGATTTTTTTTTATTGAGCACTTTTATTTTTGTTACTACATGCTAAGGGGAATCCAAAGCGTTTTTTTAGGTGCTGCACTTTGCTATTGTCTTTTTTGTATAATGAAGCTTTTTCATTTTCTTCGATCTCCATTTATATAAAGCTCTGACCTAAGACTACATTGATTCCCCGATTTCCTCTTTTTTTTTTATATCTAAACCTACTAACGTGGTCAAGAAGACTCCTCCCCACTTGACTGGCCATGATTAGATTCTAATTGGAGAAAAAAGTTAAATCATAAATCCCACAAAACTGTTCAAAGAAAATATATATGTACGTTAATACAAAACCAAGAGTCTTAAACCACATCTTTACGATAGTAGTATTGCATGATTTCAGTATCTAAATAATTTTTTATCTCGACTAATTTTACGGTAACTATGCATCATCGCTCACGCCACTCCACTTCATTTAACTGTTAGTACTTTAATATTTTTCTGCCATATACATGTAGTGATTAAGTATATGCTTAAACCACCTAGAATATCCAAATTAGAGACATTAATTAATAGTCTTAAGCGGATTAGCCAGATTTAGACGTCTTCAACTTTTTAGTGAGGGTTTTTTTTTCACAACTTTTTAAGAGTTAATGGTGGATAAGTATTCATCAAAAGGCACAAAAGACAATTTATGTGACAAAAGACAATTTACGTGTTAATCTGTGAACATGTCGCAAATCGCTTCTTTGGCTTTATTCTTTAGCACTTTTGAAAGCCTCCACAAGGCTAACCTCCACTAATATTCTAATCCACCTTCTCTTCCTAAAAAAATGCTTGAAAAATTAGCTTTTTACTGTCGACCAATTGTTTGGTTCTTTTTCTCTTTTACTAATTTCTGAATTTCAAGGTAACCATTTATGAATGTGAAACAACATAAAAGGAAAAAGGCTCAAGCATGCTAATATAAGGTGGAACTTGAGGAATCCTTTTTCTAACATTTGCAACAGATTTTTTAAGTAAATTTATACCTTTGAATTCCCTACAGATGCACAAGTCCTGAAAAGATGGGGGGAAAATGCAAAGCAAAAATGCCTCTTTGCCTATCTTCACGCCCACCCACAAGAAGTAAGAAAGGAAACCACAAATATATTTGCCTTTGTTGAAGAGCTAAAAATAACTTTATCTTAAAGAAACTTTGTTTGAACAACTGTTCTTTTTTTTTTTTTTTTTTTTTTTTTTTAAAAATTTAAAAAAAATTTTTTTTTAAAAAATTTTTTTTTTTTTTTTTTTTTTTTTTTTTTTTAACAAACTGGATTAAGTTCGACTAGTTCGATGAGCTTGAACTTGAACCAAAAAATAAAGTACTTGAACAAAAGGCAAGAATTTAGCATTTATCAATGGTAATGGACAAAAAAAATAACCTTTTTTGGGTGGGGGGTTTCGACTAAAACGGTCCAAAGATACTTTTAAGTGTGATATTGTTCGGTTTGGATCATCTTTCACGGTTTCTCCCAAAATGCCTAACATCATTAAAATTATCCAACTCCTTATTAATACTCTATTCGTTCACTTTAAACTTGTCAACTATGCCTAAAATATATTTTCACTTATACTTGTCCACTATACTAAATCAAAAGAAAAATAATCTTTTTTTCTATCATTATTATGAGCAAAATTGTAAAATATATACTTTTATTGACAACTAAAAGTGAACGGAGGGAGTAACTTATTTTTCTTTTTACTTTCCATGTAAGACTTTGTTCACATACACCCAACATGCAGGGGTGGATTTAGGAGGGCGCAAGGATGTTCACCTGAACACCCTTCGTCGAAAAATTACACTGTATATATAAGGCAAAATATGTTTTTTACCTCTATATATTAAGTTTTGAACACCCTTAACACAATCCAAAAGTATAGTTTAGTAGTCAAGGGGGTTCAAAATCTACATAAGATCATGGATTCAATCCCCACTAGCTACAAAAAAATTTCTTTAAACCCCCTTCGTGGAGATCCTGTCTCCGCCACTGCCAACATGCATGGGGAGCAGGGATGGAACGTAAATTATTCTAGTTCACGGCAAAAAATAGGTTAGTTAATTTCTTCTCTATGTAAATGAAACAAACAAATTTAAAACCACTGTACGGAATTAAGAAATTCTAGTCTATTAAAGTGAAGTTTTTGTTATATAACAAACATATTAGGATGGATCCGCATCACGTTAAAGACAGTGGCCCAACGCAAGATAGAATTCAGTTTCGTTATGGTAATAGAAATAGGAAAATAACCCCCTTTTTCAATTTATTTACCCTTAATGTATGTTAGTACAAATGAATTTAGCTATAGTCATTTGCTAAATCTCCACTAAATAGAGAACTATAAACAGCAGAAAGAACACATTTTAAAAAGCCTTATGATTAGGAGAAAATAAGTCATATACATGACATTGTTGGTTTGTCTCATGATGAGCTACTTGATGAGTAAATTATAGGCGTACCAAAGAACATTCTCTTACATATAAAGACTCAATTCAACAGAAATATAAAGCTAAAGCTGCAAACTAAAGTTAGAAAACAAATTAAAGCCATTGATGTCTAAAGCAAAAGGGCCCTCTTCTTCACATTCCAATGTCTTCGTTTGGCTTGCACCTCCACTATCTTTGTCCCATTTTTCCATCCACTTCTCAAGAAAGCCAGAGTCCATGTTAGACCTTAAGAAATAATGTCGACCGTGAGAATCATTATTGATTTGTTGTGTGTAAAAATGTACATAATAATAATATATGAGAATTATATATACATATATTAGACATTTATCTCCTTAAATTGTTATAACTTCGTTTTGTTGAGATTGACTATGCTATTAAACTCCATTCTATAGTAGTAAGCAACGGATTTTATCTTCTAATAATTAAATAAGTAAAATCAATGAGAAACGATACTCACTGCCAATTTGAACAAAATCTGATCAGGTAAATACAATAAAATATTGAAAAAAAGAGAGATTATGAAGAGTGAGTTGCCTTATTCCTCTCTATAAGTAAAGAGAAAAAGTAAATTAAAGTTAGAGCAGTCGGCTTCATGCTTATCTTTTGCTTTTACTTTTGTTTACACTCTCTTTTCAGCTCTCAAACAGTCACTTTGGCTTCCTTTTTTGCAAAATTATATTCACACCCACACTAATTAAGCTGCCAAAATTTCCCTTACATAACACCACAAACTTCATCTCCATTTCTTTGTCTTCTTCCAACATTTAGAACCCTTCCATTTTTTTTTTCCCAAACCACAGCTTCAAATTTCAACCAAAGAATAGTCTCTGTCAAATATGGAGATATTGTCACAAATTTGGTCTTTCTTAGGCCTTCTAACAGTTCTACAAAACGTTTTGCCTACTCAGCTTTTATCCGTGCTTCACTCTTGCTATGAATCTATTCAAGATTTTTTCAGCCCTTATTCATACTTTGAAATCCCTGAATTCAATGGCTATTGTGGTGTTGACATTAACGATCTTTATGGACACGTAAACCTTTACTTGAACTCCATCAATTCCTCATCCACTTGCCCTCGTCTTACACTTTCTCGCTCTAAATCTTCCAAAAGCATTTCCTACACATTGGCTCCTAATCACACCGTTAACGACACCTTCCGTGGGCACCACCTTTGTTGGACACACCAAGTCGACAACGTTCAAGACTCCGTCGAAGAAAAGCGTAGCTTCACCCTCAAACTTCCCAAACGCCATCGCCTCGAGCTCCTCAAACCTTATCTCGAGCATGTAACTGCTCGAGCAGAGGAGTTCGAGAGGGTTTCTCGTGAAAGGAGACTCTTCACGAACAACGGTCATGGATCGTATGAATCTGGCTGGTCCTCTGTCCCTTTCCGACACCCTTCCACGTTCGAGACACTCGCCCTCGAGCCGGAACTAAAGACACAGCTCATGGATGACCTAACTACATTTTCAGAAGGAAAAGAGTTCTACCACAAAATTGGGCGTGCATGGAAGCGTGGCTACTTGCTATATGGACCTCCGGGTTCAGGAAAATCGAGCCTTATTGCTGCCATTGCGAACTTTCTTTGCTACGACGTGTATGATCTCGAGCTTAGCAAAGTCTCAGATAATTCTGAACTAAGAGCTTTACTCATACAAACAACTAATCGGTCCATCATTGTCATTGAGGATATCGATTGTTCTATTAACTTAACGGGTGATAGGATGACGAAAACGAGGAATAGCCACTCCATTCACAAGAAGAACAGGCATGCCATCGGTGATAATGCAGAAGATAACGGAAGGGTGACATTATCAGGCTTGTTGAATTTCACTGATGGACTATGGTCATGTTGCGGAGAAGAGAAGGTAATTGTTTTCACTACAAATCATAAGGACAATGTAGACCCAGCGTTGGTTAGATGTGGGCGCATGGACATGCATGTTAGCCTTGGCACGTGCGGGATGTATGCCTTCAAGGTCTTGGTGAAGAACTACTTAGGGTTGGATTCGCACGCTTTGTTTGACGTGGTGGAAAGCTGCATAAGGTCAGGTGGGACCCTCACACCAGCTCATATTGGAGAGATCTTGTTGAGGAATAGAAGGGATCCTGACGTGGCAGTAAAGTCAGTGTTGACTGCCATGCAAGCAAAGATTCTTGGTGCTGACGTGGATGCCACGGAAGGTGGACACGAATATGATGACATGGCAAGGTCACCGGAGAGCATAGGGCGGAGGTTGATGGAGTCACCGGGTAATTGGCCAGAAGGTTCGCCGGAGAAGAAGAAGAAGAAAGATGGGTCAACATGGGAGAAAAATGTCAAATTCTTAGTTAGACTTAGATCGTTGACCAAGTCTGACTCAGGAAGAAGGGGTGTATAATCTTTGATTTTGCAGTCCGAAATGTAATTAATGGATGATTATCTAACTCATTAGTTAGATTAATCTGTTAATCAGTGGCTAAAATGTAATGTTCAAATATCCAGTACTTACTACTCTTTGAAATGGAACTCTTGGCTGGATTTGCCAGTCGTTTTATTTTGATTTGTGTTCACTTTAGGGAACATTCAGATATTGTATTCAGTAGAAGTCAAATTAGTAATAAAGAAGTACACAGTAGTGTCACTGGAAAGGCATCATGCTACCGTCCAAATCTTAACAAAACCTTATACGACAATCAAATAAAATTCATAAGTAACCTTGACCTTAGCTGAACCCAAAGGGCAAGAAACATATATAGACGGTTATTTCGGCAGAGACGATAAGGTCATTATATCATTATAAGAAGAGGCATAGAAGATTAATTCCTAGTAAGCTTTGCCAATTACAACAGTAGTCGAATTCATCACCAACTAAGAATTTTTACACCATCAAGTTAAATTTAAGTAACTCGTTATAACATGTTAAATTATACTATTGATGATGTAGAAAAAAACTACACAATTCGCGAATAGATTTTGCTTCTCGACTTAAAATTCCTAAAATATTGGGTCTATTTGGAAAATGTCAAAAATCAGCCATTAGCTGATTTCATTACTATTGCAACTAACTGATATATACAATAAAAACAAAATAATAACTATGACCTCTCTAAGTTTTAATATTCACACTTTGGTCCTAACTAATTAGATTAACTAACTAATTAGTCTAAGTTTAACACTACTAGAAAAATATTAATTAGTGATTGAAATTTCTGATTGAAAACAAAGTAATCGCTAATGGGACTGCTTTTGTGACTACTGTAGTCGGAAACAGATCTGAATTTTTATTACCTTTTCTAAAAAAGAAATTAGACTATTATTCCGACGAAAGCAGTGTGAAATTAGCGGGCCAATTTCCCGCCTTCACTTTTGCGGTCGATTCGGTCAGAGAATAAAAAGTCAAAAATATCAGTTGACCAAAAAAGCTACTGCGTCGGTCGCTAAGTTAAAATTAAAATGGTAAAAGAATATGTAAGCGGGTTTGCGACCACAATAGTCACAAATCTAAATTTAATATTTCAGGCCAAAACCCTATTTTCTCAATTTGTGCGCACCCTATTTTCCCAATTTCCCTCCTCTCTTTCTTTCGATATCTTCAATTCCATCTCAGCGGCTGACAGAGGCAAACGGGCGGACGAGGCAAAGGCGGGCAGAGGCAAACCTAGAAAAAGCAAAGTTTTCACCGTACATGTGCTTAAAATTCGTTTCAACCGAGCAAAAGAGTATAGCAGGTACCTTCTAATCTTCATATGTGCTGCAATCTCCATCCTATTTGAGTTATTTGGTCTAATTAAAATATGTCTGTAGGAACTAATAACCAAGAATCCATATGTGAGTATGTTAATTCATGTTTGCCTGTAGCTCTTCTGTGATTTCCTGGAGAACTGTCAGCTCTCATGTTTAGGACTAAGGGATCACATTAATATATGCAATACCAACTGATCTATAAGGCTATAGGAATCAGTTAATGAATTATTCTTAAGGGGCTTGAAGCGATATTTTTGTGTCCGTCGATCTTTATTATTTGCACATTTTTGGACATATCACATAGATATCATATCATTAGGTACATTTTCTAAGTTAAATGAAAGACAATATTTGGATCATTAAAATTTCAATTCTTAAACCTTAAGGTTGTTTGTTCTTATGTGTTTAAGATTACCCTGCTCGAACCAATGCGCCCGTTTCGTCACTTAGACACCATGTTTAGGAGTAAATAGCCTAATTTACTATCTGTCCAATTGAAGAATTATGTCTGAAAGCCAGGAGTAATATTTTGTTTGCTTTGTTGGTTATAACGTTGTTGTTAGGATATGCTTAAACACCTAGATTCCATTTTATTAGGATGTTAATCAGTTAGATATCATGTCTTTAGGACCTACGTCATTCATTCATGCTTTTATTACAAATTTGAAGTTTATAGTATTTTTTTAACCTTGACTTGGTTTGGCTTGGACATATCCACCTATAGATCATGTTGGTTAGAAGATAATGCTTTAACTAATGACAACAAATTTTGTGTCCATGAAAATAATATAAGTTGTATATTTTTGCGTGTTTGTTGCCTGAGTTTGATTGCAGGGGCTTAGCCTTGATAGTTTTGGCTAAAGTTTAGACCAAGTTTAGTTTATTTTAGTCTTACTTTGTAGTTCTTTGGTTTGTAATAATGTATGGACACCCTGTAGTAGTGAAGAGGGGTTATGTGCTGATTGCTATTTGTGTGGTTCATTACTTGTCTTCATATTTTGGCATGCTTAAATAATTTATCTTTTTCTTTTAAAATCGTTAGGGTTTATGAAGTGAGAGAATAAATAGAGAATTATATTTTTAGAATTTGACTTTTTACGTGGTGAAAGTTTAGTGCACCGAACTATCTTTTTAACTGTTACTCAATATCAATTTCTCAATTAATTAGGTAGACGCACAGTAAGAGCATTTAACAACGTTTGGTTAAACAAACTACAACACAAGGCCATGTTTTGAATGATATCTCCACTGTTCCCTTGAAGCCTAATGTTATTCCCAGTAGATGCAATCGAAATGTAGTAGATAATAGTATTATTATGGGTCTGTATAATAGTATGTTACCTGTAGTAGTAGTAGGTTATCGTATAATAGGATGCAGTATACATATTCATCCTCTGTACGCATCACTTAATCATAATATATGCTTATCTTTTGAAACCAAAAGAAAAAAACAACGTTTGGTTAAAAAGAAGAGAGAAGAGTATCTGATTATCTGAGGTTGAAAAGATTATTTGGGTATTCCAAACTTGAGCGCGGACACATATCTCCTGGGAAGGTTAAAAGTTGACGAGTAACAAATATTATTTCAATTAAACTTGATCAAATTAGTATATATGCAAATATGAATTGTAAAATTTACAAACAATAAACTAGTAGAAGTATTAATTATGGCCAAAGTATACGTGGATTAAAATAAGCAAATTGGAAAAAAATTGTAAAATTAGACAATATTCATTATGAAAATTGTGGTTGTGATTGTTTATCTATTTCACATCATCTTCTTAAAACAAATATATTTCCTCATAAAATCAGACCATAAAGAAAAGAAAATGGAGACAACCACGTGCCATAAAATCATAACTCTATACTCCAATGACAAGGTATCCACCGACTAGCTTTTCTCTCAAAAATATCTTATCTTAAAATGTTAGCGTAGTTTTTACATTTATTAATTAAATTCAAATTCCCCAGCCATAAATCCTATTCCCAGTTCACAAGCACTACCTCAGAATAGCTTCTCAATCAGTAAAAACAAAAAACAAAATGGGAGTGGTGATCATAGACGGATCAACAATTCGAGACTTCGTGAACGACGAAGCAGCTTTTGCAAACGCAATCGATAAAGGATTCACCGATTTGGACCTCAACAACGACGGCGTTTTATCCCGTTCCGAGCTTCGCAAAGCGTTCGAGTCTCTCCGCCTCATTGAGGCTCACTTCGGCGTTGACGTTGCCGCCTCGCCGGAGGAACTCACCCGCCTTTACGATTCCATCTTCGAGAAGTTCGATTGCGACCACAACGGCACCGTTGACCGACAGGAGTTTGGAAACGAGATGAGGAAAATTATGCTGGCGATCGCCGATGGACTTGGATCATCGCCAATTCAAATGGCGCTTGATGACAGTGACCAGAATTTGATCAAACAAGCTGCGGATCTCGAAGCTTCTAAGCTTCCTGCCTAATTAATTATAACCGGTTTCCATTTCTTTAGCTAAATAAGTTCTTTTTCTGTTGTTTCAAATTTCAGTCTTGTCTTGTTTCCATGGGTGTTCACAATTCTGTACTTCTACATATACAAAAATGAAATGTGGGACAACTTTATGCATTTCCATCTAATATTTGCATTGCATATGTTAATTGATACTCCTCTGTTTGATTGAAAAAAGTAACCTTCAAAACAATTTTTTTTTAATAGCCAAACGTTCTTTTTCAGCAGCAGTACCATTTAGGCACTGATGATCCGGTTCGAGGAAAATAACAAGTTAATAAATGGGCTAAATATCAACAATTGAATTTTAGATATCGTTAGTAAAGTATTACCTTCAGATGAGAATTGCTCGCATAAACATACACACATCGAACTCTAGACGGGAAAAAAAACACTCTTACAATTATTATTTTTAAAGAGAAATAGAAGAAAAAATGTACCGTCGCCTGAGAGATTCGAACTCTCGCGGGGAAACCCCATGTACTTAGCAGGCACACGCCTTAACCACTCGGCCAAAGCGACTTTGGTTGACATCTGAATGAAAATAGTACATGATATTCAGGTGTCGTCAAATATTGAAGCTGCCAAATTTTTCTGATTTCTTCAGAAGTCTTAAGGTGTGCTTGATTGATTGTGTTCGGAAAAATTCTGGCTTATGTCTTTTGGTTTTAGTTGAATGTGCATGATTTATGATGCTTTCGTTTAATTTCTGTATCTTGAATTCCTGTTGGCGATGAAAGAATAGCGTTGTCTAATACTGGGCATAAGCATTTTTTTGGTCCTTGTTTACCCTTAAATTCGGATAACAATTAAATTTATAAATAGTTTTAACGATATGTGATTTTACTTGGCACAAACTGATATAAATATAAGAATTAATGCTAGGAATTAACAATAAAATAAAGCAAACCAATGTGCTGAAAAACTATAGCCTTTGAGCTAGACTGCCCTCGAACCAGATGTTGATATGCGTGGATGTCAGGTGATTACAAAAATGGGTAAAACCCTCTTTATATATTAGATGAATTCTATTTATGGTAAGATTCTAATTACAGAAGCAGATCTCATGATAGGCTAAACATCCGATCCTCACTCGATATGTGTCGAGATTTTCGCCACGATCCTCGCCCGATTACGGATATCTCGGCTTTCTGTTATTCGACATAGAAAGCCTCCCTTGATCTTGCTCGATCTCTTACTCCCTTCGGTATCGATCATTGTTGGCCTCTGCCTTGATTGGCCGTTGATACACGAGCTTACTAATCCATCTCCGTATCTGATATAACTAAGGTCGGGTCTTGAATTTCTATCCCGATCTCGATTAGCTGTACGAAATTATGCAAGCCCGATTTTGGCCGTATACAGATAGTCCCCTTGTTTTTTGGAGTGCAATGACAAGAAGCAAATTGAGTCTTCGAATTTACCCTCGATTTATCATGATGTAAGCATCGTGATGTAAGCTGTAGAGGTGACTGAAACATCCCGTCAGTCCAGTTCTTTAGGCATTTAATGCATGTCAGCCGATGGTCAGCCACCGCTGTCACTGAACCGTCGTCCTCAAACTAGAAATGCATCTTTCTTCATCCTTCAAACTTTACCTTCAACTCTTTATCATTCTAACTTTCTCAGTCTTCACCTTCCTCAAATCTTTGTGTTTCTAGTTCCTGGGATTTCTTTACTTGTTTCATTGCAAAATACTGAATATTCCTCCTCCCCCATTTCACATTGTTATCTACATATAAAAATGGCTAAAACTTCAAAAACCATTCCGCACAAGGAAACTGCTTCTTCATCAAAGTCTAATAGCGCCGCAGTCGCGGCGGAACATCCCCTCGGAGACTTCGTTTCGACAAAGTATGCCACCGGCACCGATTTTAAAGGGGAGAATACACCCTTGACGCCAAGTCGATGTTAACCAATGTCGAGGTACATGTGTACGATTATAGAAGGTCTTCTCGAGAAGGTGAAAAGGGAGTGCAATTGGGCAGGCAATGATGTAGTAGTGCCTAGCCCCGTGGAATCCAGCATAACTTACGGGAGGGATATCTGAGCGTCCATACCTACCCTTTCACGATAAGTCGCTTGGACCCTATCATCGTTGCCTTTTGCGAGAGGTACGATATCACCCTAGGTCAAATCCATCCGTCGTTTTGGAGGATCGTGATCCTCTTCCGAATCTTTGTAAGCTAGATCGAGGGGCATCCTTTTACCCTTGATCACCTCATGCGTCTCTACGCCCCCGGCTTTATCGTGGAGGCTTGATCAAGCTCCACCGTCAAGCCACCAAATGCCTATTCTCGAGCGTAGAATAAACCCGAGACTAAGGTTGATGGGCAGATTTGTCCGAACAAAGACTTCAGATCTAATTCTTGCCGAAGACATGCTTGTTACATCCTGTACTTTAATATTAGGATAAGTCGTAGATTTCCATATGAACTTGAAGGGATTAATACCATTCATGAGGTTATAAAGGCTTTGTGACTATATTATTATAAGACCCCGTGAGTTTAACAACCTTGATACCGTTAGATATTATGTTAGTGTGATATTTTCTTTTAAGTGGAGTATTTTAGTAAAAGTTTTATAAGTATAATTTTGGATAGTTACCATTATTACTATTTTCGGATGTGGTATTTTGAGTGAAACATTTTGTAATTTTTTTTGAAAAATATGATTTTATACAATTATTAATATTACTACTTTCAATTGTACTCATAATATAAGAAAGTTTACGATATTTTTTTTATTGTAAAGATAAAAATTATTTTCTCAGAAGAAAAGAAAGTTATCTTTTTACCATTTTAAGAATTAAACGTACGAAATTTTTTACTCTTTATATGAGATTAAGAAAATTAGAAGTTGAGAAAAATATGTATTTATTTTATATGGTATCACATGACCACAATAGTAGGGTACGTAAAGTGTATTAAAAGTGAATAGTATTTTAAGTAATTCGAGATAATTCTTAATTATGTGGGTAATTGGTTAATTATTGATTAATAGAAAATTAACTACTAATTAAGAAATGTTTTGATAAGACTAAGTGACTAACCCTCTCCACATGGCAGCACCCCCATTTCCAAGAATGACTCTTATGTCATTAAAAATATGTGGCAAGATTAGAGAATGGAACAATCTTTTAAGGTGAGTCATTGCCATTTTAGAAAAAGGAAATCTTTAAAATGTCTTAAAGACATAAGAATCATATCCATTTCTCATTTCTCTTTCCCATTTCCTTCCTATTGAAACCATCCAGATTCATCTCTAGATTTATTATGAAGCAAAATTGCTATTTGAAATCAGTATTTTGTCAAATTCTTTTGATGCACTTAGGATAGAGTTAATTTGTTACAACATTTATTTTGTGGAGTTAGTGAAATTGATTTGTTAGTATCATGAATATTATATATCTTGTCCCTTTTCGGATGTGAATGGAAGTTTTTGGTTCTAATTAATTAAATTGTTACTGGAAGTTAGGTTCTAAGAAGAGTTTGAAAATGTTTTCCACTTTTTTTTGTTTAATGTATGAAACTTTTACTTGCATCAACACACACCACAAGGCCACAGCCAACAAATTATTAATTGAGTGGAACTTACTAATTAGG
This sequence comes from Nicotiana glauca, assembly GCA_026770625.1. Lineage (NCBI taxonomy): Eukaryota > Viridiplantae > Streptophyta > Magnoliopsida > Solanales > Solanaceae > Nicotiana > Nicotiana glauca. The sequence continues at coordinate 13,610 of MU733464.1, forward strand.
TCACCATTTTAATCCTTATCTTTTGCAGCTTTTTTAATTTTTACCATCTCTTTCAACCTAATATTCATTTTCCACCTTAAATGTGTTTGGTAGTGCGTCATTCTAAAGAAGTTTGCAAAATTTTTGGAAACGTGCACAATGTACATTTAAGAAATTCATGTAGCGACTTTCCAATCAACTTTACGAAATTCTATTTGAGATCAGTTGCATCCCATTCGTGTATACAATATAGTTCCAAAAATTAGCTCTTAGGATTTATATGGCATCTATAGGAATACACAGTTTCATTTCTCCAAAGCTCTTGATGAACTCTTTTCTTCCCTATCCCAAATAAATTAACTTAGATTAATAGTCACTACAACAAATTTGGCTTAAGACCACACTAATTTTAGACAATACTTGAAAAGTGTTGTCAAAAATATTTGTGGGCACACTTTTAAGGGTGGCCTTTGTTGAGAGTTTTAGGCCACACAATTTAAGCAACACTTGTAAAGTGTTCTTTTTAACTACAAAGGCTACGCTTTATTAGTGTTGTCAAATTATAAAATATTTGGCAACACTTACAAATATTGCAACGCTTTTAAAGGATTTTTTTTATTCATCCTAAAAATCACTCTTTATAAGCGTATTGTAAAAATTTCCCCCAAATAGTTCTGAAGATGCAAAGGAGACCTCTTAAATATTTCTCCTTTGAAATTTCCCAATCCCTTTCCGCGTAGTCCTCCGCCCGCTTACAGTCACCGAGTCCATTTAGTACAAAAGATTGAGTTTCGGCATTGAAACTAACTGAGATGGTCTTGTGCTGAGTCAACTTTTTTTGGCTCCTTCGGTGGCTCTTCCTCTGCAACACCCAGTCAAGTGCCGCCATCGATTTGTCTACACTTTCGTTCCTTTACGAAAATGGTTAATTCTTGGAAAACCTACTTTGATTAATCTCTTGTTACTATTACTTTTTTTTTGTGTTTAATTTATTTGTTGAGAACTAAATATAATTTTGGTACAGATTTTTAGTGTAGCACTCTATATCTCGATGGATTTGAAGTTGTGAAATAAAAAAAAGCCCTTATTGCACTTGAAGGATTATTTAAGGGCTTCTCGTGCTTATTTTCCCTTCATATTTTCAGGTTTCAATCATAATTTTTTGTCCTATTATGAAAGAAATTATTTTGCATTCAATTTTTTCTATGCCTTATAATTATATCAACCTAAGTCTCAATATTGTGTGTTCAATTTTTTGACAGTTTATACTGAAGCGACACAAGTAGATCCTATCATCAACGATAATGGGTAAAAGAATTGAAAATTCTTCTCTATTGGTAATAGGTGAGAATTTGATATGATTTTGTACAAAAGAAACTTCAATTCTCGTGTGTGTATTATTTGATGGTCGTAGATTTATGGGAGATGGGATGGACGGTAAGAATTTTTTTAAAAGTAACCAAACCTAGAATGTGCATTTGTGGCTTCCGCAATAGTCAAAAAAAATATCTCCATAATGTTCTTTTCACAATCTCATAAGGCGTCCTTCGCTTAACTAAACATCATATCTGCTATTAAAAGCTACATGTATGCAATCTTAATTGCTTTCCTTTTGATGAAGTCGATGCTCCTTCCAATTTTCCTCTTGATTGAATTTGTGTGCATTATTACTGAGAATAATATTATCCTACTCTTTCCTATGGTTTCAGCTCAAAGCTTCTTTCTTTAAAAGAATGTGTCATGATCAGCTTGTGTTTTAGCCTTTTTCTTTCCTTTAATTTGGATATATGCTTGCTCACTACTAAAAGGTTTTATACGTGTTTAGTGTGAATATAATATTATTTTTTGATAGGTATGAATATGTTATTACTATGGGAAAAGTCAGGTATGCATTGATTTATCAGCGAGTGCTTATGTTTTCGTGATGACAGTCGTATAAATATTATTTATGTGATTTTGTGATATTACCTTGTAGTTGCTATCATCTACATTGCTTTTCGTATTTAAATGCCTCCATGAAACTCCACATTGTATCTATCCAAACAGTGAATTTCCATCCAATGTTATCAAGATCGGTGTTAATATTATACTTTGTGAATCAAGTTGCTGATATTTTTATAGAGCAACACTTAAAATCTTTGATATGACTAATAACCTTACGGTAGTAATCTAACTTATATGTTTAGGTTCCTTTTGTTTCTCCATGCTTGAGAATGTTACTAATATAATTTAAATTCTGTGATTATGTTCATTATATAGATATTTCATTTTTTACCTGATAAAAACTTGCAGATTCACTGCCTATTGAAAATTATACATAGTTCATGCTTGAAAATATCTTCTATGGCACGTGCAAATATTGGCACAATAACAAATAATGGCTATTACTTCATTACAATAACTACTAGTATATAATTTATTATCAATCAAACTAGATGCTAATCTAGCCAGTTGATTTATAAATTGCGAGTTTCATATTTATAGATATTTGTGTAAAAATTGAGTTTGTTGAAACTTTCTGTTTCAAAATACCTTGAATGGAAGTAAGACTAATGCATTCCATAAGGAACATAAAGATTTTTGGACTTTGCCAAGTAGTTTTATGCTTAATATTATATATATATTAAATATTTTTAATACTACAACCCATACAAAGTTAGTTAATTCTTCTTGATTTTGGATTCATCATCCATGTTTAACATATGTCTTTCGCATGTACTAGGTATTTCATCTGAGTTATGGTTATTCATTAACGCATTCAGAAAGCTTACTTGTGGCTTTTAGTGTGATGTGATTTAGACTTTTCCTTGGTATTTAGGTTGTTGGTTCATCACCATGTCAAAATTTAGTTAAGAACACAAAGCAGAGAAATGCACTCTACAAGGTTACTCAAGCAATATCTGGTAATTTTTCTATCCAGTTATAAAATTGCTTTATCTTTCAAGCTTCTTGCCCGTAGAATTGTGAAACATATACTATTATTGAAGCTGAAATTGTGATTTTATCCACCAGTTATTTTCTCTAAAATCAGTACTCCATTATAACATATATTAAACTTCATTAGAATGTCTTATGTGTCATACCACCTGGAAATTAAAAAAATTTATCATATCACCTAAAAGTTTGTGCCTTCTTATTCCTTAGTTTTATCATCCTTGAGGACATTCATAAGGCAAAGCGAAAAACATCCTACCTACATATTTGTAAAATCAAACAAATTATTTCTAAACATAAAAATATCATGTATTATGCGAGAGGGGTCGTACATGCATTCAAAAGTTATTGCTTTCTAACAAAGACATGGTGTACAAGTAGCTTACAAATGTCATTTTCTCTGTTGAAAGTATTGTGCATCTGATTGGTGAAGATAAGTGTTTAGTTGGATCGTTTGTTATTACATATTTTACCAGTAGGTCACTGTTAAATTTGTAATCCTCCTCTATAACGAGGTCAACTTAAATAGGATTGTATGAAGTTATTCGCATGTGGTGGTGTAAACTGTTCTATATCCACTACTCACTAAAACATATAAGAAATTACTCTGAATGTCAAATGACTATAGATTTTGTTTGTCCTCTCATCCATTGTCTCCTGCCTTGGTAGTACTACTTTTTTATTGTTAATAATATTGTGCTTTTGATTGGTGAAAATATGCTCAATTGAGTTTGCACCTGTATAATATTGGTTTCTATCTAACTTCTAATTTAATTTTAAATTTGTAGGAAAACTCTGGAGATGGAACTGAAAATGGTGGACTAGATCAAATTGATTTATCAAAAGATAATGACGAAGAGTTTTAGACTGTTTATAATATACTATGAATATATATTATTTTGTAAGGTTAATGGCTGGCAGTCATCTTGAAACAATTGGTATTATTTGATGTAGTATATGAAATATTCATTCTTCAAAGTTCATTGCAAGTTTATTCATTTGAAACAAATTTTGTTATTTGATAGTTAATGTAGTGTTTGAGATCTCCATATTGAAGTTCATATTTATAAAATAAATGTGATTATAGCATATATGAAAATATAATTTTTAAACAGTGATGCTTGCATAAAAGTTAAAATATGTATTACAATGCTACGCTTCAAAAGTGTGGCAGTAGGGTATAGTATTAAAAACCATGTTTTACAAGTGTTGCTATTAGAGCAACGCTTGGAAAGCGTTGCTTATCAAGTGACAATGAGAACGCTTCACAAGTGTAGCTATAGGACATAAAGAGCGTGGCTATTGTAAGCCGTGGCTTTTTCCTCTTGAAAAGCGTTGCCTTAGGGCAAATGTTACGCTTGCTTAGGCCACCCCCTAAAAAGTGTTCCCTTAGGTCAAAAAGTGTGGCCTTTGAACAAAGCCCACACTTTCTAAAGCTTAGGCCACACTTTTTGAGTGTGGATAAAGACCTAAAATATTGTAGTGAGTTATGCACCTAAGCTCTGGCTCATACGGATTTTTATCTTACTTCGATCCGCCGTTACGTGTTTCGTCACGATACGTATGTTGAAAGATTGTCAAGAGAACCAGCTAAAGTGTGTTAAGGTTAATCCTTCTTTCTTTTTGGCATGATCCATATAATACAAATGAAATGAGCAAAATATGCAACTTTCATAAATGACTCTATTCATAGAAATCCTAGGGGTATCTATATTGTTGATCCTCCACGTGAATTACTATATCTTCTGTTCATGTGTCTCAGAAAATATGTAAATTGATAAAAGTTTACTTCATGATATTAATCACAAGTATAATGGTCTTATGACATTTCGAGAGATTTTATTAACGTACTTCTCATTCATTGCATTCATTTACATGTGCATTTACCCATGACTCAGACGGTGTTATATACGCATATATATGTATATAGGATATGGGAAAAGGTTACATCGTTATATACGCACCACCACCTGATCTGCTGGTATACGATGATGATATTGCCACAGTGGCTAAAATAATATGATGGGATGCCCTCAAAGACTTGATGATGTTATGTATGTACATACCTATGCATGACATGACATTTATACACATATGCATGACATTACAATATTTCATGATTAATAGAGCTATCCAAACTTACATGTTGAGTCCTTTACTTCATGTTTCTACCATGTCCTTTATATACTTATTTACGTGCCTTACATACTCAATACATTATTCGTACTGACGTCCTTTTATTGGGGACGTTGCATTCATGCCTGCACGTATAGATAATCAGTTTGACGAGCCCTCATAGTAGACGAGATTGACATTCAGCGAAGGATCGGTATGACTCCACCTCATTTGGAGTACAACCGAGTCTATGAGTCACCGTGTCAGAGTTTTGCTACAGACTTATGGGTAGGCCGGTACCCAGTCTCATTTGGTGTCAAATAATCTTATGGGTAGGTCGGTACCTAGTCTCATTTGATGTCAAATAATCTTAGAGGCATTGTAGACAAATGTTGAGTTTGTACAGTATATCAGAGGCCTTGATGGCCCACATGTATTCATGTCTTAAGAACGATTGTTTATTGATACAGTACTGCCCACTTACAGTTATACATTATGAGTTGTGACCATGTTGGCCCATGATAGTTACAAAAGGAATGACTTCAGCTAACTCGACCTATGTATGTTCAAACTTTGGTCGAATGATCATGAGTTACAAAGTCGCTCGGGCTAGCTCGACACCGGTTGCCAGCCATGCCTCCCCAGGTTTGGGGCGTGACAAAGTGGTATCAGAGCGGGTCGTGTCCTATGGAGTCTACAAAGCCGTGCTTAGTAGAGTCTCACTTATGGGTGTGTTGCGCGCCGCATTTATAATTGAGAGGATATAGGGCATTTAGGAAATGTTACCCTTCTTTTGTTTCCAGATCGTGCTATAGTGCTAAGTCGTAAGAAGTCAGTATAAAGTTTTCACCGAATTTTGTATCCACCGGAGGTGCTATCATAGTAGAGCTTTAAGGCGTAATTTTTGCATATGTGTAAGAAAGGTTATTAAAGAAAAAAAATATGTGATGCGAGGTTGAAAGGTAAGTTAGGTAAATATGAAAAAGGTACGAGATACTCAAGTACAAAAGGTTGTGAATAGTCGCGACTTCAGATATAGTTTGGGTTTAGTTTAATTTATAGAGGAGACCTTAGTAAAAATTTGTAAATCTCTAAGAGTTAACATTCGAGAACAAATGTTCTAAAGGGGGGAAGGATGTTACATCCCGTACTTTAATATTAGGATAAGTCGTAGTAATCCATATGAACTTGAAGGGATTAGGACTATTCATGAGGTTATAAAAGATTTGTGACTATATTATTATAAGACCCAGTAAGTTTAACAACCTTGATACCATTAGATATTATGTTAGTGTAGTATTTTCTTTTAAGTGGAGTATTTTAGTAAAGTTTTATAAGTATAATTCTGGATAATTACCATCATTACTATTTTCGGATATGGTATTTTGAGTGAAATGTTTTGTAAATAAGTTTGAAAAATATGATTTTATATAATTATTAATATTGCCACTTTCAATTATACTCATAATAAAAGAAAGTTTACGAGATTTTCTTTATTGTCAAGATAAAAATTGTTTTCTCATAAGAAAAGAAGGTTATCTTTTTACCAATTTAAGAATAAAGTGTACGAGAATTTTTACTCTTTATATGAGATTAAGAAAATTAGAAGTTAAGAAAAAAATATATTTTTACACGGATTTTTTAACGAAATAATAGTATATGTATTTATTTTGTATGGTACCACATGATCACGATAGTGGGATACGTAAAATATATTAAAAGTGAGTAGTATTTTAAGTAATTCGAGATAATTCTTAATTATGTGGGTAATTGATTAATTATTGGTTAATGGGAGATTAACTAATAATTAAGAAACATTTGGATAAGACTAACCCTCCCACGTGGCAACCCCCCCCCCCCTTCCAGGAATGACTCTTATGTCATTAAAAATATGTGGCAAGATTAGAGAATGGAACAAGTCTTTTAACGTGAGCCATTGCCATTTTAGAAAAAAGAAAATTTAAAATGTCTTAAAGACATAAGAATCATATCCATTTCTCATTTCTCATTTCTCTTTCCCCTTTCCTTCCTATTGAAACCATCCAGATTCATCTCTAGACTTATTGTGAAGCAAAATTGCTACTTGAAATCAGTATTTTGTCAAATTCTTTTGATTCACTTAGGATAGAGTTAATTTGTTACAACATTTATTTTGTGGAGCTAGTGAAATTGATTTGTTAGTTTCATGAACATTATATGTCTTGTTTCTTTTCGGATGTCACTACTTGAAAATAATTTTATTGGAACGGTTATTGTGCAATGGTTTTGTAACTGTTACAACAAATCATATATTGGAATGGTTAAAAAGTGTCAATAGAGTCAAAAGGCTTTTGGGACATTTCTGAAGAAGAACCGTTCCAATAGTATAATAACCGTTAGCATAAGCAAATATATGGAGACGGTTTGTAAAAACGATACCATAGAGTTACTTGTGGGAACGGTTTGATAAAATAAAAGTCTATTTGTCACGTTCCAGATTTTACACCCTCAAAAGTCGTGTTGCCGCCTACTGGTGAAAGCTAGGCAAGCCGATTATTCCAATTATTTTACCTTTTTCATTTTTAATCCTTTAACAGTTGTGAATTAATATTTTATAAATAAAAAAAATAATAAAGCGGAAGAATGAAATGTAACAATCTAATAATAATACCGATACAAATTCATAAACATAAGCTACCCAGAATTGGTGTCACAATCTCACAGACTGTCTAGGAATACTACAAATAGAGGTCGGAAAGATAAATAGAAAGGTGTTTCTGGAATACATAAAAGAAACCGTATGGAAAGATAGAAGGAGACGCCAAGGCATGCGGACGCATGCAGGACTACCTCGTGTCGCCTGATGGACTGAAGGCAGCAACCTCACTGTGGTCCAAAAACTGCAACACCGGGATCTGCACACAGTGCAGAGTGTAATATCAGCACAACCGACCCCATATGCTGATAAGTGCCTATCCTAACCTCGGCGAAATAGTGACAAGGTTAGGACCAGATTACCAAATAAACCCGTGCAATTAAATCATATACAGCAGAAACAAAAGGCAGATATTTACAGTTAAAGATAGGAGGGAGAAACATGCTATGGGGAATGTCAGGTAACAACAGAAAAACCAATAGAGAAATGTAAAGAGAGCCATAATTCAATTATCAAAAAGAATCAAGAACTCAATAACACGTGCACGACATCACCCTTCATGCTTTTACTCTCATCCTCACCATAAAAATCAATAGAATCGGCACGACATCACCCTTCGTGCTTTTACCTCACATAATTATGGCACAGAATTATCCTTCGTGCATTATCACTCATATCATGGCACACCATTGTACATCGCGCGGTACGACATCACTCTTCATGCATTAACACTCTCAAAATCATGCATGACATCAACCTTCGTGCTTTACACTCTTCCTCACTCAAGCAACAATCACAAAGCAATTTGGGCAAGGGAATCAATAATATCACAATAAAATTCCGGCAAGGGAGCAATATCATAACAATAATACCCCAGCAAGGAAAATAATATCATGAGTAATAACATCCCGGATAGGGAGATAATATCAAAATCAATAACGTCCCGACAAGGGAGACAATATCATAAATCTCTTCTCTTTTCCACTTTTACTTCACAACTAAATTCTCAACTTGAGCCAACACTCTACAATGTTCAATTATCAACAATACTTTCACAAGCCTTGTTCAACAATAGAAATCTTCATATAAAGCATGAACAATACGAATCAGAGTCACATTAATCATAGTATAAGACTCACGTGCATGCTTGACACTGACGCATAGATACTCGTCACCATGCCTATACGTCGTGCTCAACAATTAACACATAGCAAATAAGACACAACTCCTAATCCCTCAAGCTAAGGTTAGATCAAACACTTACCTCGATGCCACGAACACAATTCAAGCCTCAACTACCTATTTACCTCTTGTTTCCACTACCAATTCGCTTGTATCTAGTCACAAGTTACTTAACGATATCAATAAATGCTAAATGAATGAATTCTAATGCATGATAATAGGTTTTCCAATGATTTCCTCAAAAAGTCAAAAATCGACCCCGGGCCCACATGGTCAAAACCCGTGGTTCGAACCAAAACTCGATTACCCATTCACCCACAAACTCAAATATATAATTTGTTTTGAAATCAGACCTCAAATAGAGGTCTAAATCCCCAAAATTTAAAAATCCAAAGTTCTACTCAAAACACCCCAATTTCCCCATGAAAACCTTTGATTTTGAGTTGAAATCATGTGAAAAGATGTTATAGATTAAGAAAAATGTGTTAGAAATGACTTACAATCGATTTGGAGAAGAACTTTTCTTTGAAAAATTGCCCAAGAGATCTTAGGGTTTGAGGGAGTTTGAAAAAGATGAAGAATTTTCGGCTAAGTTATAATTTGCACAGGCACAGATATCGATCGCAAATGCGAACTCGCAATTGCGGCCAAAGCTTCGCAATTCCTAAGGAAGGCCTGACTCTGCTTTCATCGCAAATGCGAACATTGTTCGCAATTACGGAGCCTGCTAAGGTCGCATTTGCGTTATAAGTTTCGCAAATGCGAAGGTTTCCTGCCCCATCCCATCATCGCAGTTGCGATGTTTCTTTGCAAATGCAAGCTCGCTTTTGTGAGCCAGGACATGCAACACACAACAATTTTCTAAGTTTAATTTCACTCCGTCGCCTATCCAAAACTCACCCGAGCCCTTGGGGATCCAAACCAAACATGCAAACTAACCTAAACATATCATACGGACTTACTCATGCGTTCAAATCGCCAAAATAACATTTTAAATAACGAATTTATCATCAAAATCAAAGAAAATCTCAAGAACTTTCAAAGTTTCAAATTTTACAACTAAGGGTCCAAATCACGTCATATGACCTCCGTTTCTTACCAAACTTTACTGGCACAACTTAAATACCATATAAGACATGTACCGGGCTCCGGAATAAAAATACGGGTTCGATACCACCAAATTAAAACACATTCTAATTTCCAAAACTCTTAAATTTAAGTTAAATAATTTTCTTCAAAAATTCATTTCTTGAGCTTAGGACATCAAAATTACATTTCGGGCATATGCCCAAGTCCCATATTTTCCTACGGACCCTCCGGGACTGTCAAATCACAGGTCTGAGTCTGTTTATCCAAAATATTTACTGAAGTCAACTTAAATCAAATTTTAAAGGCCAAATTAGCATTTTTATCAAATTTCCACATAAAAGTGTTCCGAATATATGCCGGGACCGCACAAGCAAATCGAGGTGAGATAAAAGGAGGCTTCTAAGGCCTCAGAACACAGAATTTACTTTTAAATCAACTGTTGACCTTTTGGGTCATCATATCCTCCACCTCTAAAATAACTGTTTGTCCTCGTACGAATATAAGAAAGAAGTACCTAAGTCGGAGAAAAGATAGGGATATCGGCTCCGCATATCGAACTCGGACTCCCAGGTTGCTGCCTCAACAGGCTGACCTCTCCACTGAACACGAACCAAAGGGAAACTCTTCAATCTCAACTGACGAACCTACCGGTCTAGAATAGCTACCGGCTCCTCTTTATAGGATAAATCCTTGTTTTACTGGACAATGCTGAATTCTAACACGTGGGATGGAACACCGTGATACTTCTGAAGCATGGACATATAAAACACTGGATGCACGACCGATAAACTCGTTGGAAATGCAAGTCTGTAAGAGACCTCTCCCACTCGATCAAGAATCTCAAACAGGACAATGAATCTAGGGCTAAGCTTGCCCCTCTTCCCAAATCTCATCACGCCCTTCATATGCAAGAAGCAACACTTACTTGCTGACCATGAATGTCACATCATGAGCCTTATAGCCAGTATAACTCTTTTGGCTAGACTGAGCTGTACGAAGCCTATACTGAATGATCTTCACCTTGTCCAAGGCATCATGCACTAGATATTTACCCAATGACCGAGCCTCTCCCGGCTCAAACCACCCAACCGGCAACCGAAACCGCCTACCATATAAAGCCTCATAAGGAGCCATCTAGATTCTCGACTGGTAGCTGTTGTTGTAGGCAAACTCCGCTAAAGGCAAAAACTGATCCCACGAGCCTCCAAAGTCAATAACACAAGCTCGGAGCATATCCTCCAAAAATTTGAATAGTACGCTCGGACTGCCTGTCTGTCCGAGGATGAAATGGTCTACTCAACTCGACCCGTGTGCCAAAATTTCACTGAACTGCCCTCCCGAAATATAAGATAAACTGCGTACCTCGATCAGAAATGATAGAAATGGGCACACCATGAAGACGAACAATCTCCCGGATATAGATCTCAGCTAACCTCTCGGAAGAATAGGTGACTTCCACAGGAATGAAATGTGTTGACTTGGTCAGCCTATCAATAATAACCCACACTGCATCGAACTTTCTCTGAATCCGTGGGAGTGCAACAGCAAAGTCCATAGTGATACGCTCCCACTTCCACTAGGAAAGTTCAATCCTCTGAAACAAACCACCAGGTCTCTGATGCTCGTACATTACTTGCTGACAATTTGAACACCGAGCCGCATATGCAGCAATATCCTTCTTCATTCTCCTCCACCAATAATGCTGCCGCAAATCCTGATACATATTAGCTGTACCCGGATGAATAGAGTATCAGGAACTATAGGCCTCATTTAGAATCAACTCTTGAAGTCCATCCACATTAGGCACACAATATGACCCTACATCCTCAAAACTCTATCATCTCTAACTGTCACTGTGTCCCTAAGGACAAGCAAATGAGGATCATCATACTGACGATCTCGCATACACTCCAATAATGAATAATGAGCGACCGTGCAAGATAACACACGGCTGGGCTCAGAGACATCCAACCTCATGAACTGACTGGCCAAAACCTGAACATCCAAAGCAAGTGGTCTCTCACCGACTGGAATATAAGCAAGGCTGCCCATACTGGCTGACTTCCTACTTAATGCATCGGCCACCACATTGGCCTTTCCTAGATGATACAAGATGGTGATATCATAGTCCTTCATCAACTCCAACAACCTTCTTTGCCTCAAATTTAGCTCTTTTTGCTTGAACAAGTATTGCAAACTCTTGTGATCCGTGAACACATGACACGCCATATAAATAGTGCCTCCAAATCTTCAGCGTGTGAACAATGGCTGCTAACTCCAAATCATGAACTGGATAATTCTTCTCATGAATCTTCAACTGCCGCGAAGCATAAGCAATGACTTTTCCTTCCTGCATCAATACCATACCAAGTTCAATACGAGGTGCGTCACAATAAATTGTATATGGCCCTGAACCTGTAGGCAACACCAACACCGGCGCCGTAGTTAAAGTTGTCTTGAGCTTCTGAAAGCTCGCCTCACACTCGTCCGACCACCTGAACTAGGCACCCTTCTAAGTCAACCTGGTCATCGGGGTTGCAATAGATGAGAACCCCTCCACAAACCGACACTAATAGCCTGCCAAACCCAAGAAGCTCCGGATCTCTGTAGCTGATGGGGGTCTAGGCTAATCCTTTACTGCCTCTATCTTTTTCGGATCCACCTGAATACAATGTGACCCAAGAATGAAACTGAACTCAACTAGAACTCACACTTCGAAAACTTATCATACAACTGACTATCTCTCAAAGTCTGAAGAACAACTCTCAGATGCTGCTCATACTCCTCCCGACTACGGGAATAGATCAAAATATCATCAATGAAGACTATCATGAATGAATCCAAGTAAGGATTGAACACTCGGTTCAACAAATCCATAAAAGTTGTTGGGGCATTTTTCAACCCAAATAACATTACCAAGAACTCATAATGCCCATACCTAGTGCGGAAAGCTGTCTTAGGGACATCGGATGCCCTAATCCTTAACTGATGGTAGCTAGATCTCAAGTCAATCTTTGAAAATACATTGGCACCCTAAAGCTGATAATACAAATCATCAATCCTCGGCAATGGATACTTATTCTTGATCGTAACCTTGTTTTACTGCCGATAATCTATACACATCGCCATCGACCCATCCTTCTTCACAAATAACACCAACGCACCCCAGGGCGAGACACTAGGTCTAATAAAGCCCTTATCAAGCAAGTCTTATAGCTGCTTCTCAATTCTTTCAACTCTGGCGGGGCCATACGATATGGCGGAATAGAAATGGGTTGAGTTCCCGGAGCCAAATCAATGCAAAAGTCAATAGCCCTGTCAGGTGGCTTACCCGGCAGGTCTGAAGGAAATACCTCAGGAAACTCAAGAACAACAGGCACAAAATCCATAGAAGGAACCTCAACACTAGAATCACGAACATATGCCAAATATGCCAAACACCCCTTCTCGACCATATGCCGAGCCTTCATATATGAGATAAAACTACAGGTATAATGAGCAGGAGTCCCTCTCCACTCTAAATGAGGCAACCCCGGCAAGGCTAAAGTCATAGTCTTGGCATGACAGTCCAAGATAGCGTAGCAAGGTGATAACCAGTCCATCCCCAATATGACATTAAAATAAACCATATCTAAAAGTAACAAGTCTACTAGGGTCTCAAGACCCCCAATCACAACTACACAAGAATGATGAACATGATCTACCACAATAGAATCACCCACCGGTGCAAACACATATACATGAGCACTCAAAGAATCACTGGGCATGATCAAGTATGGTGCAAAATAAGATGACACATACAAGTATATAGACCCTGGATCTAATAGTACTGACACATCCTTACAACAAACAAGAACAGTACCTGTGGTAAAAGCAGCGCAAGCCTCAGCCTCATGTATGGATGGAAGCACATAATATCGGGGCTGGGCCCCACCATTCTAAACTACATCCCTGGGACGACCTCTTGTTGGCTGGACTCCACCTCTAGTGTCCTGACGTTCACCTCTAATACCTTTACCTCCACCTCTAGTACATCTACCTCCACCTCTAGCTGACTGAAAACACTTGGTGCCTGAAACATGGCACGAGAACCCTGATGCTGAGAGATGCTCGGTGCTCGAGGGAAAAATCTAGCAATATGCCTCGTATCACCACAAGTATAACAAGCCTCGGATGCTGAGACTGCAGACCTTGACGGCCTGAATAGCCACTCTGAAAGCTTTGGAGCGATGGTGTACTAATAGGAGCTGATGGTGCACTGAAGGACTGCTGATCAGAATATTGAATATGAGAACCACGACCACCTAGAGTATCGTGAGAAGCCTGAAGTACTGAATAAAATGGCTGGGAATGATGGCCCCTACCAAAAGAATATCTGCCTCTAGATGAGGCACCACTGAACCTACTTGAAGGACGAGGCCTCTTGTTAGACCCCTGACCACTCCCCTGTGACAAAACCATCTCAACTCTCTTGGCCACATTGGCCGTATGCTGAAAAGAAATCTCGCTCTCCGTCTCCTTAGCCATCTAAAGTCAAATAAGCTGAACGAGTCCCTCAATAAACCTTCTCTCTCTCTCTCTATCCCTCTCTCAGTGTAAAGTATAAGAAGAGCATGACGGTCCAAGTCAATAAATCTGGTCTCGTACTGAGTAACAATAATAGAACCCTGCTGGAGACACTCAAACTACCTCCGATAGTTCTCCCTCTGAGCGATAGGAATAAAATTCTCCAGAAATAGCTGAGAAAAATGATCCCAAGTCAAATCTGGTGACCCAGATGGTTTAACCAAACAATAATCTTTCCACCAAGTCTTGGCGGATCCATACAAACGAAAAGAAGCAAAGTTGACCCTATAGGTCTTTATTATCCCTATGTTCCAAAGAACCTTATGACAACTGTCCAAATAATCCTGGGGATCCTCAGAAGATGTACCACCGAAAGTAGTAGTGAAGAGCTTGGTGAACCTATCTAATCTCCACAAGGCATCAGCAAACATATATGTCCCCTCTCTGGTCCTTGTCACAATACCAGGCTAAACTACCTCAACTATCTGAGCTGCTGTAGCCTGAAACTAGGTAGCCATCTACTCCGGAGTGCGAGTAGAAGGAGTTTAGGCTCCTCCTCCAGCCTGATAGATGGCTGGTGCCATAGGAAGCAAGCTTTCCTGGGCGACACTCTCCATAAGGCCCACTAGACGGACCAGAGCATCCTAAAGTACTGGGGTGGCGATAAACCCCTCTGAGACCTGAGCTGGTCCTGCTGGAGCTGACTGGGCTGGAACCTCATCGTCAAACTCAACCTGAGGCTCCTCTGCCGGTGTTGTTGCTCGAGCTCTGGGCTGAGCCCTACCTTTATCTCGGGCCCTAGCACGGCCTTGACCTCTGCCCCTCGCAGGAGCTGCTACTGGGGCTCAGACTGTTGGTCAGCTGATAAAGCGGTACGTGTTCTCATCATCTGCACAAGAACAGAGTGGAAGTTCAATTAGCATTGATAAATCAAGTCGCATGACAAGAATGAATAGATGTGAAGTTTTTCCTAACTATGTAGCCTCTGGGGGATAAATACAAATGTCTCCGTATCAATCCCTCAGACTCTACTAAGCTTGTCCGTGAATTGTGAGACCTAAGCAACCTAGAGCTTTGATACCAACCTGTCGTGACCCGAATTTTCCACCCTCGGGAGTCGTGATGGCACCTACTGGTGAAATCTAGGCAAGCCGATTATTCCAATTATTTTACCTTTTCCATTTTTTATCCTTTAACAGTACTGAATTAACATTTTATAAATAGCGAAAATATTAAAGCGGAAGAATGGAATGTAACAATCTAATAATAATACCGATACAAATCCATAAACATAAGCTACCCAGAATTGGTGTCACAATCTCACAGACTGTCTAGGAATACTACAAATAGAGGTCCGAAAGATAAATAGAAAGTTATTTTTGAATACATAAAAGAAATAGTATGGAAAGATAGAACGAGGCGCCAAGGCCTGCAGATGCCTGCAGGACTACCTCAGATCGCGTAGCCTAACCTCGGCGAAGTAGTGATGAGGCTAGGACTAGACTACCAAATAAACTTATTCAGTTAAATCATATACAATGGAAAATAAAGGCATATATTTACAGTTAAAGATAGAGGGGGAAACATGTTGCGGGGAATGTCAGGTAACAATAGAAAAACCAATAGAGAAATGTAAAGAGAGCCATAATTCCAGTTATCAACAAGAATCAAGAACTTAATAACACATGCACGGCATCACCCTTTGTGCTTTTACTCTCATCCTCACCATAAAAATTAATAGAATCAGCAGGGTATCACCCTTTGTACTTTTACCTCACATAATCATGGCACAAAATATCCTTCATGAATAATCACTCATATCATGGCACGACATTGTACATCACGCGGCAAAGCATCACCCTTCGTGCTTTTACCTCAAAATATCGGCATGACATCACCCTTCATGCATTAACACACGCACAACCTCACCCTTCATGCTTTATACTCTTCCTCACCCAAGAAACAATCACAAAGCGATTTGGGTAAGGGAATCAATAATATCACAATAAAATCCCAGCAAGGGAGCAATAGCATAACAACAATATCCCAACAAGGGAAACAATAACATGAGTAATAACATCCCGGCAAGGAAGATAATATCAAAAGAAATAACGTCCCGCCTAGGGAGACAATATCATAAACCTCTTCTCTTTTCCACACTTACTTCACAACTAAATTCTCAACTTGAGCCAACGCTCTACAATGTTCAATTACCAACAATACTTCTACAAGCCTTGTTCAACAATAGAAATTATCATATAAAGCATGAACAATATGAAATGGAGTCACATTAATCATAGTATAAGGCTCACGGGCATGCTTGACACCGACGCATAGATACTTGGCACCATGCCTATACGTCGTACTCAACAATTAACACATAGCAAATAAGACACAACTCCTAATACCTCAAGCTAAGGTTAGACCAAACACTTACCTCGATACCGCGAATACAATTCAAGCCTCAACTACCGCTTTACCTCTTGTTTCTACCACCAATTTGCTTGTATCTAGTCACAAGTTACTTAATGATATTAATAAATGCTAAATGAATCAATTTTAATGCATGAAAATAGATTTTCCAATGATTTCCTCAAAAAGTCAAAAATCGACCCGGGGCCCACATGGTCAAAACCCGAGGTTCGAATCAAAACCCGATTACCCATTCACCCACGAACTCAAATATATAATTTATTTTGAAATCAGACCTCAAATCGAGGTCCAAATCCCCAAACTTTGAAAATCCTATGTTCTACCCAAAACACCCAATTTCTCCCATGAAAACCTTTGATTTTGAGTTGAAATCATTCGAAAAGATGTTATAGATTAAGGAAAATGAGTTAGAAATGAGTTACAATCGATTTGGAGAAGAACTTTTTTTTAGCAAATTGCCCAAGAGAGCTTAGGGTTTGACGGAGTTTGAAATAAATGAAGAATTGTTGACTAAGTTAAAATTTGCACAGGCACAGTTATCGATCGACAATGCGAACTCGCAATTACGGCCAAAGCTTCGCAATTGCGAAGGAAGGCCTGACTCTGCTTTCATCGCAAATGCGAACATCGTTCGCCATTTCGGAGCCTGCTAAGGTCGCGTTTGCGACATAAGCTTCGCAAATGTGAAGGTTCCTTGCCTCAGCCCATCATCGCAATTGCGATGTTTCTTCGCAAATGGGAGCTCGCATTTGTGAGCCATGTTTCGCAATTGTGAAGCCTGCAGACCTGCAACACACAACAATTTTCCTACGTTCAATTTCACTCTGTGGCTTATCCAAAACTCACCCGAGCCCTCGGGGCTCCAAACCAAACATGCACACTAACCTAAAAACATCATAAGGACTTACTCGTGCGATCAAATCGCCAAAAAAATATCTTAAACAACGAATTTAGCATCAAAATCAAAGAAAATCTCAAAAACTTTCAAAGTTTTAAATTTTACAACTAAGGATCCGAATCACTTCATATGACTTCCGTTTCTTACCAAACTTTATCGGCACAACTTAAATACCATATAAGACCTGTACCGAGCTCCGAATCAAAATTACTAGCTTGATGCCACCAGATTCAAACACATTCAAATTTCCCAAAACTCTTAAAATTTTAGTTAAACAATTTTCTTCAAAAATTCATTTCTCGGGCTTGGGACCTCGGAATTCAATTCCGCGCATGTGCCCAAGTCCCATATTTTCTTACGGACCCTTCGGGACTGTCAAATTAGGGCCCGAGTCCGTTTACCCAAAATGTTGACCGAAGTTAACTTAAATTAAATTTTGAAGCCCAAATTAGCATTTTTATCAATTTTTTAGATGAAAGCATTGGGTATACGTCGGGACCGCTCACACAAATCGAGGTGAGATAAAAGGAGGCTTTTAAGGCCCCAGAACATAGAATTTACTTGTAAATCAAGTAATGACCTTTTGGGTCATCACACTATTTGGAACTATTTACTTTTCCCTCCTTGCTTTCCCTCCTATATATTTCTTAAAAGACTTGATCCCACTAATGTTTTAATAACTCTTTAATATTTAATAAAGAAAACTTCCGGTCACTCTCTCTAAACTCTCAAAATTAAACCTTGAATACATTGTTTCTCTCAGTCTCAACCTAGAACACATCAACTTCACAATCGACCTCACCATGGACGAACTCTGTCGGCCAGCTCCGGCGAAGGACGACTACTACCGGTGAATGATGACCAGTTTCGGTAAATGTCAGGACCCTAAACCCAATCCCAATCATGATGGCGACTCTCGTGAAGACAAGGCCAGCTGACACATTTCCAATTCGAGGATAAACAGCTAAACAACAATAAAATAGGCTAAAACATGATTTAATGATGCTAAACAGCCGATAATATCATAACAATGCGGAATTACAATCCAAACCGGGGTGTCACCAGTCATGAGCATCTACTACAATTGTCCAGTCACATCAAGACCGAAATGGTCGGAAAAATTGCAATAATACATAAGGAGGAATAAAGAGGGAGAAAGCAAAGCCGCGATCGTCAGGCATCTACCTTGCTAACTCCAATGACAACTGCCACCAAGCTCAAAAAATACCTGAATCTGCACACAAGGTGCAGAGAGTAAAGTGAGTACTCCAATTCAGTGAGTAATAATCATAAATAAAGACTGAGTTATAAGAAATCACGAAAAAGTGCATCAACATGCTATATAAAAGTTGTTCAAAACCAGTAAGAAAGCAATGAAGCTGTGAAATCCCTTTAAAACATCTTAGCTCAGTTCAAACTTCTTTTAAAAATGACTTTTCAACAGTTATGCAAATGAAAGCAACGGAGTTAGTGCAGATAAGCATAGAAAATCCTCCCCTCGGCCACAAATACCATAGTTTAACAGGTAAAATGACAAGTAATTATGAAAGATAAACACATAAAGGTTCACCCCTCGAGCACAATGTCAACAACTCCGCCCCTCGGTCAATATCTCAGAACAACACCAGCCCTTCGGGCTATCACATAGAACGGTACCAACCCCTCGGGAAATCACATAGAACAATACCATCCCCTTGGTGTCGACGCTCCCTTTTTTCAAACGGGGTTCGAAATCGGGTATACGATATTTGGGAGGACACCTCTATTCCCTTGCGAGAATTGGGTTTTTTTGAGTTTGAAGATTCACCACCTAATGATTATAGTGCATTAGGACACTATTAAGAAAGAACTTGAGATGAAGAACCAGAGTTTGGATAAAGGCTAGAAATTATCTCGAGGGGAAGGTGTTAGGCACCCCTCAAGATCCACTAGTGTGGTTCCCGACCATGTTACAATTGTGACTTTAAGCAATGAAGGAGACAAGTAGAAAATAAAGAAGAGAATTTTCACATAGTATTGCAAACAAGTTTAAGAGTTTGAAAAAAAAGAAACGAGAGTAGAAAATACAGGAAGTTGGTTTGAAAGAAAACTAAAAAAAAAAACAAGTAAAAAAGGGAAAGGGGTCCTAGGTTTGTAAATAATATGGATCACATCAATGCAATATCCGGCAATCACTCATCAGAAAAGGGGTCACACGTGATATTAGCGCACCGGTCATCATATTCATATTCTACCCTTCCTACCCCGTTAAGGTATTAAAGCGCGGAATGTCTCGTTACTTATTGCATGCTAGTACCCGTCCCGATCCTATCAGTCCCAGAGGCGACTACTAATCCTAAAGGGAAAGGGATTTGGGGATTTTGAGAGTTTTCAAATGAAAAAATACTAAGGCGTCAATCAAAACACATAATGCAAGTAAAGGGGAAAGCAAATAGGCAAGTAGGGCTCAAGTAAGCCTCCTTAAATCAGATACAACCATAGAGTTTAGCATGTCTTTCACATACTGGTTTGGTCTTAAATTAAATTAAGCAATAAGCGGACTGGTTCAACATATATTTTTAGATAGGAAGTCTGCATTAGGCTCCCTCGAATGCAGTTGTCTAAGACTGATCCAGTTGATTAAATAACCCTTTGTCTATGTGTTGGATAGAACTACTGATTTTAAAAAACACAAACTGATTATAAAGAAAAAAAATTACAGAGTAAAAATAGGTTTCTGAAAAGGGTACTGGTTTGTTACAAAAATGGTTTAACAACTAAAAAACGAGTTTCAAGAGGCAGACTGGTTAGGAAAGGAGTTGCCAATTTTTAGCAAAAGAACTGAGTTGCAGACTGATTAGAAGAGATTTGTCAGATAGGTATAAAGAAATGTCTTCAGGCTGATTTGGAAAATGTTTACCAGAGTTAAAAGATAGTAAGTTTCAGAAAGAATACACTGATTTGATTGTGAGAAAAAGTTCTTAAGAGTTCAGAAAGGGTGCAGGAAGTTGCTTGCTTTAGTAAAATCGATACTGTTTTAAACAAGCGAGACAGTTCTGGTTCGAGATACCTATAGGCATGCTTTCTATACGTTACTGCTTCTTGATACCTTTTCAAACACTAATAGAAGCCTTATACACGATGATATCTATATGCCATTTTATTATTAAACCTAACTGTTTGTCTAATGACGTTACTATATGCAGAAATGCAAACCCCTATAGGCATGGTATCAATATGCTTAGTTGCAGAATTCAGAAGTTAAATCCTATAGACATGCTTCCTACGTGTGAAATTGCACAAAATAAAATCATATAGGCTTGTTTTCTACCCTTTGTGCATAAAAGTAACCCTCTCCCCTTTTCACTAAATCCCCATGAGTTTATACAAATTATTACAGACCAGTAGAATAAGACTGAATATAAAAGTACATCAGGAATTATCAGCTACATCCGAGCAGCCTAATTCAGACTTAGTGTCTTTCAATATGATATTGAACCACTTCCGAGATCAAGATTTCCAAAGCCTTCTCTTATCTAGAGTGTTTCAGAGATCCAAGGAGTTTCAGGAACCCCAGGCAGTGCTTACACCAAAAATATTAATCAGAATGAGTTATAGTGCAGTGTGGAACGGCCAGCCCTCAGGTGTCCACGTTCAAAGGGAGCTCATGGATCCCAAGGCAAGGCTCACAAGAGGGGGGCAGAACCAAAGTTCTAAGAGTGCGTGCAAGTGCAATAGAGAGGGGTAGAGAGTGCCAAGGCAGGCCGGTGGTCATACCTAACCATAAGGTAGGCTGGCACACCCCTGACCAAGCCTGTTCAGCAAGCAAATAAGAGCACAGACCTATTGAAGGTCAGACTATGGTCTGGACAGTGATTAGGACACTGCCAGACCAAGGTCCCAAGCTCAGAATACATATACAGGGGAAAGGGAATGGGAATTGAAAGAGTTTAGGACTAAGAGAGTCCAGTCCATATACATGAATAACAATGCCAAGTTTTGTCATGTTTTCTGAACCATAACTCAACATACAAAAGGGATTGGTGGTAGGGATTCATGTAGGAGCATAGCAAAGAAACAAACCAACTTGTAAAAATTTACATTATGGAAGCAATAAGCCAAACCAAGAATGGACTGAAGAATAAAAACATAAGGGAGTGGCAGAAATTAAACAAAGGGAACATACCATTTGCAGAAGAAGCAAGCAAAGAAAAGCAGGATACTTTCAAGCCAAGCCACAATCAAAATAACCTTTGTGCTTGTGAGTTCAGAGAACTTGAATGCTTAAAAATATTTTAAGTGTATTTGAGAGTAAGAAGTAATGACCTGTTCGTGTTAGAACTCTCTCTTTGAAAGAGAAGAAGTACATGTATTTATAGTTTTTTAAAAACGAGTAAAAAGTGAGGTAATAAGCCACATACATGGAAACAATCACTAATCAGAATCAATTACACAAATGATTTCCCTTAATTAAGGGATCACTTGTTAACGGGCAGTGATAGGTTTAAAAAACAAGGAAAGAAATCAATTTAAGAGGCAAACTGATTATTGCCATAAAAGAAGTAGTAAAACAATACAGCAAGTGATTAAGTCCAAGTAAAGGAACATACTTATTTGGGAAAGGATTCAGTAAGGCAAAATAAGGAAAGGAATCAATTAACCCTTAACAGGCAAATGAAATCAGAATTTCACAAAGGGAAAATTCGAAAACCAGTCACAAGTTTGAAGATCAATCAAAGAGAGAATCTCAGTATATAAATAAGGTGCACAAACACTATACATGCGAGGCCAAACTATGGCAAAAGAAAACAACGTACAGTAATAGCATAAAGCTAGTAGAAAGCAAGCATTCATAGCATGATAGTCACGTAGGTCAAGTTTTAGTGACTTAGTAATAGAGAAAAACATCAGAATCATGCAAAAGTCAAGTGAAAAACTTTCTGAAAACATAGTCAAGTTTGACAGATAGCAAGAACTCAGAGTCAAAGGAATCACATAAAGAAAAGGGATGATGAAATAAAGGAATTTCAAATCAGGTCGAGCAATTTCAAACAGATGCAATGCACTAGCAATTTCAGGAACTCGCATAAACCCCAAAGAAATTAGGGTTTTCAACACTAAAAGATGATAAACAAATGAAACAAACAACAAATAGTCTCTGATTCTCAAACAAATCCCAAAAATTAAGGTTTTCAAAAACTAGAGATGATAAGTCAGCTGAATCGAACAAAACATTAACAAACCAACTCAGAAACCCTAATTTGAAATCAAAGGATTTTTGAAGAGGAAATCTGGGGAAAACACTTGAAATATCAAATATAGCTCAGATGTAACACAGATCTAGACAAATAAACGAAGAAAGAACCTCGAATAGTGTAGGGTTTCTGAGAATCCTATAAACGAGAAAGGCTTGGAAGAAACAAGATCAGATCTGGAGTCGATAAGGTCGGAATCATGCTCAGGAGACTAAGACACGCCAGACCAAGGCCAGAGATGGCTGGAAACCTCGAATCGTTGAAGGTCTGAGTGAAGGCCCTCGAAGTCTGGCCTCGAACCTTCAGGTATCAAGCACGTGAGAGTAGTAGGAGGTAAGTATAGGTCGTCCATGGCTTGAGCGACCATGAATTCCGGTGAGTTTGGGGTTGAAAGTGGCAGAAGGCGATTAGGGTTTCGAGAGAGTTCGAGAGCGTTTGAGAGAAAAGGGAGTTAGAGGCGGGGTCTCTGAAAGAATGGGGTAGGGTTTAAGGGTCGTTTGAAATTAAAAAGGAAAGGGGGAGCGGTGGCCGTTGATCTAAATGATCAATGACCGTGATTAAAAGGGTTATGGGTTGGATCGGTAATTGGGTTTATATTGGGTCGGGTAATTGGGTTTAGATTGGGATGCCAATTTGGGCTATAATTGAAATGCAATTGGGGCTAGGCTTTAAATAGCCAATTTTCCCTCTTTTTTTTTATTTATTTTTTAAAAATGGTAATAATGGTTTTAAAAGAAAATTAAAAATACTGAGTAAACAAATATTACGTAAATATTAACTTAAAAATACTGGAACTAATTTTATAATTATAAAATGATATTAATCACATAATATGCTATAATTGCAATTATATGCAATTTAGCTTTAAGAATGGCAAATTTTTTTTTAAAATATGCGAAAAATTACCTTAATTATATTTTGGTGTAAATGCGAGAATAAAAATGAGCTATTCACCAAAAATGATAATTTTGGCAATAATTATTGGATTTTGTTGTATTAAAATAGGCAATAAATTGTTTTAAAAAATCATTAAAAATGCCAAAACTATTGGGTGTGCTTATATATGCACATATATGCCATTTTAGAAGTATTTTGGGTATAAAATTACCTAGGAAAAAATTGGGTATCAACAGCTGCCCCTCTTTACCCGGGAAGGATGAAAGAGTTGTCGAGTAAAGATATGATGGCCAATTTTGACCGGAAGCGGCAATTTGAAAAGGATTTTACCAAGCTCTAGTTTCTGAGCTTCCTACATATCCCTAGTTTTATAGGAATCAAGCCATATGTAGTTCAGGAACCATTGACGGAATATGCCGATGGAGATCTGAAAAAGACGGACACGATGTTTAGGTGGCAAGAGGTATTTGAAGTCTGATAGGCTGCGGGAACCGGAGTGGGATCGCTCCTACTGAAACAGCCGTTGCTAGCTGGTGAACCTGCAAGTGAGCAATACGGCGTATATCGTGCATAAACTTAAACATGATGCAAGTTCCCATTGGACCATGAATATTGCCTTTGGACGGTTAGGATGACGTCCTCAGACCATGACGTCCTGGGCCATGAAGCGCAAAAATAAAGGATTCGCAGGCTATGAAATGATGTTCTCGGGCTATGATAATGGTGCCTCAAAACCATGATGCCTTTGAATAATGATGTGCAGGATATAAAGCGGGGTCCTCGGGCCATGGCACGGTGTTCTCGGGCTATGAAAATGATGCCTCCGAACAATGACGCTCTCGGACGGTTTGGCGGTATTTCAACCCATGAAATGCAAGATTTGGCGGTATTTCAGCCGATATGAAGGATAAATCTAAATGGCGCTATTTTAGCCAACATGAATTTGAATAAAGATGGCAATGTTTCAGCTGATGCAGAAAATGTAAATGGCGATATTTCAGCCGACAGAAATTTAAATAAAGCGGCGATGTTTTAGCCGATGTAAAAAATGTAAATGGCGATATTTCAGCCGACAGAAGTTTAAATAAAGCTAGCGATGTTTCAGCCGATACAGAAGGATAAATATAAATGGAGATATTTTAGCCGGTAAAGAAGGATAAATATAAATGGCGATATTTCAGTCGATACGAGAGATTTAAACAAAAATTGGTGATGCTTCAGCCATGCAAGATTTAAATGAAGCTGGCGGTTTTTCAGTCGATGCAGATAGAGGTGGCGGTATTTCATCCATGCAGTATGGAGACAACGCTTAGTCTCGGAAGGCAGAAAGGTAGCCTTATGCAATGCATGAAAATGCAGGATGGAGACAGTGCTTAGTCTCGGAAGGCAGAAAGGTAGCCTTATGCAATGCAGGAAAATGCAGGATGGAGACACTGCTTAGTCTCGGAAGGCAGAAAGGTAGCCTTATGCAATGCAGAAAAATGCAGGATGGATACAATGCTTAGTCTCGGAAGGCAGAAAGGTGGCCTTATGCAATGCAGGAAAATGCAGGATGGAGACAGTGCTTAGTCTCGAAAGGCAGAAAGGTAGCTTTATGCAATGCAGATGGAGGTAGAGCTTAACCTCGAAAGGCAAAAGAGTAGCCTTATGCAGAAATGCAGATGGAGACAGTGCTTAGTCTCGAAAGGCAGAAGAGTAGCCTTATTCAGAAATGCAGATGGAGACAGTGCTTAGTCTCGAAAGGCAGAAGAGTAGCCTTATGCAGAAATGCAGATGGAGACAGTGCTTAGTATCGAAAGGCAGAAGAGTAGCCTTATGCAGAAATGCAGATGGAGACAGTGCTTAGTCTCGAAAGGCAGAAGAGCAGCCTTATGCAATGCAAGAATGTAAAAGGATGGATATTAGTGAGATCTCTTAGCTGATAGCTGATTATGATATCGTGACTGCTGGGGATGTTGTGTACGAATAGCAATTGCGAATAAATAATGATTCGGAGAAGTTGCATTCTTGGGAAAGTATGCGTACATAAATATACTTAGCGATATTGCAAGTCGAGTGCCTGCATCCAAAGAAAAAATGTGAGTTCTGTAAGGGGGGAAAGGTTAGTTTGTCTTTCCCTGGCTCCTGGCGTTGTGTATCATTGGGGTAGCGTCGCTAAACAACAGCAATTCGAACAATAGTTATACATGATTTAATAAATATAGCATAATTATACAATCGAAAATAGCTTTATTTAGATGAACCAATGTTTGCGACGCGGTTCAAGACATTGCAACCTCTATCGCTCCGCAATTTTGAGGGTCCTCCTCAAAATTCTGCCCCAGTTTATTGGGCTGGCACTTCTGACGGCTGCGCTGAACGATTGAAAAATCAACTTCGGAATTTTGAGGGTCCTCCTCAAAATTCTACCCCAGTTTACTGGGGTGGCATTCCTGGCGATAAATGGCTGAAAACTAACTTCGGAATTTTGAGGGTCCTCCTCAAAATTCTGCCCCAGTTCCGATAGCAGGGGGAAATGAAATTTTTATTAAGTTGTGACCAAACCCATAGGGCTGCCTACGTATCCACTCTTAAACGGGAATCAGGTCAGGCGTAGTTTAAATTACATCATAAAGGGAATCATAAGTGGTTACACATAGTATCGTTTCACTGCATCTGAATTGATTGGCTTTGGCCAGACTTCTCCATCCATCTCTGCAAGAATAAGGGCTCCTCCAGTTAGAAACCAGTGAACCATGTACGGACCTTTCCAGTTGGGAGAAAATTTCCCCTTGGCTTCATCTTGATGTGGGAATATTTTCTTCAACACCAGCTGCCCCGGTGTAAAATTCCTTGGCTTAACTCTTTTGTTGAAGGCTCTGGACATTCTGTTCTGATACAACTGACCGTGGCAAACTGCATTTATCCTTTTCCCATCTATAAGTGCTAACTGATCGTAGCGACCTTTTACCCATTCTGCGTCATCCAACTCTGCTTATTGTATGATCCTCAAGGAGGGAATTTCTACCTCAGAGGGGATGGCCGCCTCTGTACCATAAACCAGCATGTAGGGAGTTGCTCCGGTCGATGTGCGGACTGTGGTGCGGTATCCTAGTAAGGCGAATGATAATTTCTCATGCCATTATTTGTGCCTTTCGATCATCTTGCTTAGTATCTTTTTGATATTCTTGTTGGCTGCTTCTATATCTCCATTCATCTGAGGCCTGTAGGCTGTAGATTTCTTATGTTTGATCTTGAATGTCTCACACATTGCTTTCATCAAGTTGCTATTGAGATTGGAACCATTATCGGTGATGATTGATTCTGGAATTTCGAATCGGCAAACAATACGGTCACAGATGAAACTGCCACAACTTTCTTAGTCACTGCCCTGTATGACGCTGCTTCCACCCATTTGGTAAAATAATCAATTGCCACCAGGATAAACCTGTGCCTGTTTGATGCGGTAGGCTCGATCGGTCCAATAACATCCATTCCCCAAGCGGTGAATGGCCATGGTGAGCTTGTTGCAGTAAGCTCATTTGGAGGCACCTTTATCATATCTGCATGTATCTGACAACGATGGCATTTGGGAACATACTGGATACAGTCTGTTTCCATAGTCATCCAAAAATACCCTGCTCGGAGTATCTTCTTTGCTAAGACAAAATCATTCATGTGCAGCCCGCAGGTCCCTACGTGCACTTCGTCCAACAGTCTGGATGCTTCTTTTGCTTCGACACACCTTAGTAAACCCAAATCGAGAGTCTTCCTGTACATGATTCCCCCACTGTGAAAGAAGTTGTTAGATAACCTCCGAAGTGTGCACTTCTGAGTGGCGTTGGCAAGTTTTGGATATTCTCATATTGTCAAGTAATCCTTGATGTCATGGAACCACTGTTTTCCGTCTGCTTCTTCCTCAACATGAGCACAATAAGCTGGCTGATCATAAATCTTTACTGGGATGGGATCAATGAAATTCATGTCTGGATGCTGGATCATGGATGATAAAGTAGCTAATGCGTCAGCGAACTCGTTCTGGACCCTGGGGACGTGCTGAAATTCAATCTTTGTGAATCTTTTCCTTAACTCCTGTATGTGATGCAAGTAGGGGAGTATCTTAGAGTTCTTGGTTGCCCACTCTTCTCGAACCTGATGTATGAGCAAATATGAATCCCCGATCACTAGCAACTCTTGAATGTTAATGCCAATGGCCATCTTGAGCCCCAGGATGCAAGCTTCATATTCGGCCATATTGTTTGTGCAAGGGAACCTGAGCTTGGTGGATACCGGGTAATGCTGGCCAATTTCTGATACTAAGACTGCTCCTATGCCAACTCCTTTGAAATTTGAGGCTCCGTCGAAAAACAAACTCCAACCGTCAGAAGATTCTTCAATATCTTCTCTTACGAAGGACACCTTTTAATCAGGAAAATACATTTTTAGAGGTTCGTATTCTCCGCCAACAGGATTCTCGGCAAGGTGATCTGCTATGTCTTGACCTTTGATTGCTTTCTGAGTCACGTAAACAATGTCGAATTCACTTAGTAGGATTTGCCACTTGGCGAGCTTGCCGGTGGGCATGGACTTCTGGAAGATATACTTCAGCGGGTCCATTCTTGATATGAGATAAGTAGTGTAGGCACAGAAATAATGCCTCAATTTCTGAGCTACCCAAGTCAGAGCACAACAGGTGCGCTCTAATAGAGAGTATCTGGCCTCATACGGGGTGAACTTCTTACTGAGATAGTAAATAGCTTGCTCTTTTCTTCCTGTTTCGTCATGTTGTCACAGAACACAACCAAATGCTCCATCCAATACCGCAAGGTAAAGAAATAGAGGTCTTTCTGGCTTGGGCGAAACCAAGACTGGTGACGTTGACAGGTATTCCTTGATTCTGTCAAAAGCTTTCTGACAATCATCAGTCCATTTAGTAGCAGCGTCTTTCTTCAACATTTTCAAGATGGGTTCACAAATGACAGTGGACTGAGCTATGAATCGGCTGATATAGTTGAGTCTCCCTAGGAAACTCATCACATCCTTCTTGTTCTTTGGCGGTGGCAATTCTTGAATGGCTTTGACCTTTGATGGGTCCAATTCTATTCCTGGACGACTCACGATGAAACCCAGTAATTTTCTAGCAGGAGCCCCGAATGCACACTTGGAGGGATTCAGTTTCAGATTTTACCTCCTCAGTCTGTTGAAGAAATTTCTCAGATCTTCCATATGATCAGTGGCTTCTTGGATTTGATGATGGCGCCATCCATATATACCTCGATCTCCTTGTGTATCATGTCGTGAAAGATAGTAGTCATGGCTCTCATATAGGTGGCGCCAACATCCTTCAACCCAAACGGTATCATTTTGTAACAATAAATTCCCCGCGGCATGATGAAAGCCGTTTTCTCTGCATCTTCCTCATCCATCCATATCTGATGATATCCGGCGAAACAATCAACAAAATACTGCAACTTATGCTTGGCGCAGTTGTCGATAAGAATGTGTATGTTCGGCAAGGGGAAGTCGTGTTTGGGACTAGCCCAGTTAAGATCCCGGTAGTCGACACAAACTCTAACTTTCCCATCCTTCTTTGGTACTGGCACGATGTTGGCTAACCATGTCGAATACTCTAGTAACCTGAGAACCTTCGCTTTGACTTGCTTGGTAACCTCTTCTTTGATTTTCAAACTCATGTCGGGTTTGAATTTGTTGAGCTTCTGCTTTACCGGCGGACAGGTTGGATCTGTTGGCAGTTTGTGAGCTACAATGGACGTACTGAGACCAGTCATGTCATCATACGACCAGGCGAATATGTCCTCATATTCCTTTAAAAACTCCATGTATTCTTCCTTTTCTGATGGTGACAGGTGAACACTGATGCGCATTTCTTTGACATTTTCTGTATCTCCCAAATTAACGACCTTAGTTTCGTCCAAGTTAGACTTAGGCCTATTCTCAAAATTCTCAACCTCTATGATGACCTCTTCTGGTATGTCATCCTCTTCTGAGTCTATATCCGTTTGTTGCATTGTTTCGTTGCAAGTCACAATCGTTGGTTCATCGTCAAAGTAAGTAATAGTAATGTTGTGTAAATAGAATAAATGATAGAGAAAATAATAAGAGCAAGATATATGATAAACTGAAATGCTTTGATTAAATTCATAATTTTTTGGAACATCGGAGCTCTTTTCAAAGTTAAAGACAATGCGGAAAGAAAATCAGCTAGTAAAAAAAGTAAAATGAGATGCATGGTGCTTTTGTTTAGCCTTGCTACCCTGAATCTCTCCGGGCCCTGGTGGTTCTAATTGACCAATTGCTGAGGCATTCTCCTCGGTTCACAGCTTGTATGGAAGGTCCTTCCTCCCCTTCCTGCTCGAAAAGAACACAACATTCCATATCATCATCCTACAGAAATAGATTCTTCATGGCTGCCAATGCTTCATCTTCCTCTAAACCATATGTAGTATCTGCCGATTGGAAAGTCTGCTCCAGGCGAGGTATCGAATGCTCTAGTGGATAGTAGGGGCCGCGCCATGGTGGCAACCAGTTCTGGAATTCTTCCCAAGTATAGCCGTACCCTAAACCAAATGTAGTATTGTGTTTCTTCAGCTTGATGGGTTTGGTGATTCCCTGTAGGTTTTTTTCGAGTCCCTTTCAGGGTTCGTACCCACACTAATTCAGGATACTTTCAATCTTGTTATCCCACCATTTATCCTTGTCTACAGTGTTGACCCTTTCAATGTGGTTGTTTGTTTCTCCGCCTATTCTCCTTCTGCCTCCAATCATTGGGATGGTCTGGCAACTATATATGGGGTTGCTACCATCGCTAAGAATAATCATCTCTTAGTTATTCCATTTGAACTTCACTGCCTGATACAGGATCGATGCTACGGCTCCAGCGGCGTGGATCCATGGTCGTCCCAATAGCAAGTTGTAGGATGCAGGGACATCTATCACTTGGAAGTCAACATCGAACCATGTTGGTCCCATTTGCAAGCATAGGCTGATTTCTCCAATAGTATACCTTTGGGACCTATCGAAGGCTTTGACATTGATGGCCCCATCTTTGATCTTGTGCAGGCTCTTCCCCAAGGTTCTGAGAGTTATCAGCGGACAAATGTTAAGGCTGGATCCTCCGTCGATCAAGATTATAGTGATGAAATAATCCTCGCATTACACGGTGATGTGTAGTTCCTTGTTGTGGCTCAGTCCTACAGGTGGCGTGGAAGGTGATTTTGTGGCTCTCCAGTACTTGCCTTACCATATTTGCCATTTCTCCTCCAGTTATGTTGTTGGGCATATAGGCTTCGCTCAGTATCTTCATCAAGGCATTTTTGTGTGCGTCAGAGCTCTGTAGAAGAGCTAGGATGGAGATCTGCGCTGGTGTTTTGTTTATTTGCTCAACGACCGATTACTCCTTAGCTTGTATTTTCCTCCAAAGATCAGTTTCAATAGACTGTCCGGAGGCTTGCTTACTGGACTCAGCTAGGTGTTCTGGGGTGTAAGCTCTCCCTGTTCTGGTCATACCCTGCGCAGCAATTGCTTCTCCTGTCTTGGTCTTCCCTTTCCTCCTAGCTTCGGCCGTGTAATCCCATGGCATGGCATTTGAGTGGAACGGTGTTATGTCTGATATTGCTACAGGAATAGGTACCCTTGGTGGTAATACATCAACTTCAAAGGGTGCAGGTGCTTTTGGAACTCCAAACTCAACCTCAATTGGTCTGGGCACCTTTGCAGAAGAAGGTGCTTCAAATTCAAGAGGTATAGACATGTTTACTTCATCGTCCCTGGAGGGCTGATTCTGCACAACAATTGTGTTAAGTGTGACCGCTGGTTTCTTTGGTTCATCACCTTTAGCAATCAACCCTATCGACCCTTTGGGGTCCTAATCATCTTCGATCTTGATCATGTGAATGTCTCCACCTTTGTGGTCAGGCAGAGGGTTGTTGCGAACATTAGGAGCAGGCACCTTTGCTACGATGACCTTATTGTCGATCAGGGTTTGAATCTTGTCCTTCAATGAGCGGCACTCATCAATGGTATGTCCCTTCATACCAGAGTGGTATGCACAGGTCTTATTAGGGTTGACCCACTAGGAAGGATTTTCTGGAGTTATGGATGGTATAGGGGTGACGTAACTAGCAGCTTTAAGTCTCTCGTACAGCTGGTCAATTGGTTCGGCGATGGTTGTGTATTGTCTGGGAGGTCTGCGGTCAAAATTTGCCCTAGGTCTAGGGAAATTTTGGCGGGTGGTAGGTGACTGGTAGTGAGAGGTTTGAGAATTATAAGCTTGGTAGACAGGTGCATGTTGAGAGTATCTGGGTAAGGTGGGTTGATATGTGAGAGGTGGAGATGATTAGTAAATGGGAGGTAGATTTTGATAAGAGGGTGCGTGTGCTTGGTAATTCGGGATAGGCTGATATGTAAGTGGAGGTGACGGGTAAGTGTGGTATTTTAGTGGTGATTTGGCTCCCTGTGCGACCATCGCAGCACTCACATCCTTCTTCTTGGATGTGCCACCAGACTGTAAGGCCTTGTTGGTGGCCTGTAATGCTTCAAGATTAGTAACCATACCATTCTTAATGCCTTCCTCAATTCTTTCTCCCAGTTTGATGATATCGGAGAATTTTTGACCCTCGATCAGCATCAACCTCTCGTAATATTATGGATCTTGAGCCCAAATGAAGAATCTATTCATTTGTTCCTCTTCTAAGGTCGGCCTGACCTTTACAGCCTCTGATCTCCAATGAGTAGCATACTCGCGGAATTTCTCGGTAGGTTTCTTCTTCAAATTCTAGATGTAGAATACATCCGGTGCATTCTCTGTATTGAATCGGAACCTATCCATGAAATATGATGCCATACCTACCCAGCTTGTCCATTTCTTGGGGTCCTTGCTGATGTAGCAGGATAAAACATTCCCCTTCAGACTTCTCATGAAGAGCTTCATACGAATCTTCTCATCCCTTCCGACTCCGACCAGCTTATCGCAATATATCCTCAAATGGACTCTGGGATCTCCCGTGCCATCGAACATTTCAAACTTGGGAGGTTTGTACCCCTCCAGAAGTTCAACATCTGGCTGAATGCAGAGGTCCTCATAATTCAGCCCCTCGATACCTTTGTTTCCTTCCACGCCCTGGACTCGGCTGGTCAACTTCTTGAGTTCTGCTGCCAAGTTCCTGATAAGAGAGTCTTTGTCATCAGACTCATGTGCATTTGAGATTGGTTGAGTGTAGTGGGGTACAATATCCACATAGATGGGAGTGTTGTGGAGGTGGTCGTTTGTGGTGTTTAGTAGTTCGGGAATGAGTAGTGGAGTGTTGTTTGGAGTGTGGCATGTGTTGCATTGTTGAGCGTGAGTGGGTTGTATCTATGGTTGTGGGGTGTTCTGTGGAGGTGCGGGATTTTGGGTGTTGGGGAAGTTGACATCAGGAGCGGTGAGAAAGAATGAGAAGTTCGCCAAGTTCCGAACTTGATCCAGTTCTTCTCGGAACTTCAATAATTTCTGCTCAAGTTGGGCAGCAGTTTCCTTAGCAACCGGGGTACCCTGAGGAATCTCAATTCTTTCAATTTCCTTTCTGGTGCTTGAATCTCCCATTCTACCTTTGTTCTTGTTCCGGATAGGACTCGGAGGAGGAGGAGGTGGAGGGCCCTTGGATCTTGTGGAGTATGATGATGGTGCCAGAATGCACGAACTAACCTTTGGGGAGGGGAATAAAAAAAAAAAAAAATAATAAGTTAGTGCGGGTTATGAGAAGAGAATATCGTGATATTTAAACACATTGTGCAAGGATATAAATCGCGTCCTAATTTGGGTGCCTCGTTGTGCCGGAGGTAGGTCTAGCGACAAATAGTTTTGGAGAACTTATAATGCTAAATGCCTCATTTTATTGATAAAAATAAGACGAATCCAAAACGACGCTAAATAACAAAAAGTAAAATGTCACTGGTGTCCATTGGCCTTATTACATTAAAAATAAAAATACTCCTAACTACTTGGTCCCAGAAGGACCTTCCCCAGATTCGACATCTTTGTCTCCCTGGAACAGCTTCACCAGCTTGCGTAGTCCTAGCAACAAATAAGCTCGGGCCAAACGTCTGCCTGCATTCCCTTCAGCGTTTTGATAGTCTTCAATCCTCTTGATGAACTTTCCTTCCAGCTCCACTAGACCCCGCTCCAAATACCCAGTCGCTTGTTGGTGCTGATAGCCATATCTTTCCACTCCTTGATCAACTTCTGATGGGCTTCTTGTATTTCCTGGTGCTCACTTTCACACTCTCGAATTCTCTTGCGCAGTTGATTATACTTAACCCGTGCTTCGGCGTTCTCGTCGATGATTCTGTGACCTCGGATGAACTCGGGTTGATCCATGCCATTTTCTTCCAACCAACCTGAATAGTGCGGCACACAACCGGCGTGATACCTATCTAGCTCAATAGATTTTTTCCCCAAAACGAGTTTGCAATGCCATATGTGCTGAGCTTGGAACTTGTGAGGGAAATCATCGTCCTGGAAGTCAGCCCTGAAGTGACTCATTTTGTCGACCCTTGATATGATTTGCTTTCTTCCAGCCTGCCTCATGGCTCGGAGGGGAACGTAGGGATAAGTTCCTCTCAGACCAATTAGTATGAGAAATGGTGTGTCTCGAGATCGAATAATGAATTCTTCCGTAGGGAACCACTCGAGCATCCACTGTACCTGGTCTTCTTTCAGATTCTCAAATAATTCTTCCCATTCTCCAGCGTCCTCTGGATGAGAGAACATGTTAGGCATATAATTCATACGCCTTGGCTGGTGGAAGGCGATGTGATCATCCCTGTCTCTGCGTAGGATCTCTTGCCGGTATTCTCCTTTATAGCGGTGCTCCATGAGCCAGAGCTGAAGTAATAAGTTGCAACCCTTAAAATGATTGGCCTTTTGCTGACAGTCGTGCAGGGCTCGGTATATCTTAGCAACGATCATGGGCACTATACTGAAAGGATGCCCGCCAATTCCTTCCATCAGAGTCTTGGTTACCATGGCCAGTCTGGTATGGATCCTAGCCTTCTTCATAGGGAACACTCTCGTACAGATAGTCGAATGGGATGTAAGAGTCTTTCAGGCAGGTTAAATCTGGGTTCTTCGTCAGTCCCATCATCTTAAGGAAACCCCTACCCTTGTAATTCTCAGGCATAAGCAAACTCGGAGTCTCCCAAGGAATACCAGCTAAACCTCCTATTTCTTCGAGCAAAGGAGTCATTTAAAGGTCCCCAAAGCGGAACACGGACCTATCACTATCCCAGAACAGTGTCGCAGCCTCTATGATTCTGTTGTCAGGCTGGATTTCTAGAAGAGAAGGACAATTACCTAAGTATTTGCGGATGAGCGTCTGATCACTGGAGTGGAGATCTTTCTACCAATTCAGCAGCCTTGGATGAATGTTGGTTACCATGCCAAATCTTGGGACTTCGTGCCTCATTTTCTGCAAAATAAAGCGTTAGGCCCTTACCCCACCAAACTCAACTATTTAAACTAATAATTAGCATAGCAAGCATTTAGTTCTCCAAATAAATGTACAGAACATGGAGGTGTCCGTTTGGGTTTCAAGGAAACCCGGTGGAGTTTGGACGAGGCTATCCTAATGAGTCATTATGTGGATAACATAACTGACTCGGCTAGGTTTGACCCTGATGCATGACAGTTTAAATGGAGTAAGGTTTCTATTGGGGTATTAGACAGGTACCCTTGAGCGGACAACTCAAGAGGGAAAGGCATGGAACCGTCGATTGCACCGCTGATCGACTGGTTTTACCGCAAATACGCCTTTGCCAAATTTAAAGGGTGATAATATTGGTAGGGCGCAACCACTCATTATAAGCGTTGCTATGGTATTTGTTTGGCACAAGTGGAATATGATGTTGAGGATGTAGTTTACCAGAATGAAACAAATTGACATGTATTTCCACGTTCATAAAATAAATGTTTACAATAATTGCACAAAAATACAACGGTATTGATGGAAAGCGGTAAATGAAAGCGTTAAAGAAAAAGAAACAAAAGACGAGTCAGTTTCGAATAAAGGCATTAAACAAAGCAATAAAAGAAAGCAATAAAGTCACATATAACATGAAATGGTAAAAGCCTATAGAATCCCCAGCAGAGTCGCCATGCTGTCGACACCCCCTTTTTCCAAACGGGGTTCGAAATCGGGTATATGACATTTGGGTGGACAACTCTATTCCCTTGCGAGAATTGGGTTTTTTTGATTTTGAAGAGTCGCCACCTCATGATTATAGTGCATTAGGACACTATTAAGAAAGAACTTGAGATGAAGAACTAGAGTTTGGGTAAGGGCTAGAAATTATCTCGAGGGAAAGGTGTTAGGCACCCCTCAAGATCCACCAGTGTGGTTCCCAGCCATGTTACAATTGTGACTTCAAGAATGAAGGAGACAAGTAGAAAATAAAGAAGAGTGTTCTCACATAGTATTGCAAACAAGTTTAAGAGTTTGAAAAAAAAAAAAGAAACAGGAGTAGAAAATACAGGAAGTTGGTTTGAAAGAAAACTAAAAAAACAAGTAAAAAAGGGAAAGGGGTCCTAGGTTTGTAAATAATATGGATCATATCAATGCAATATCTGGCAATCACTCCTCAGAAAAGGGGTCGCACGTGATATTAGCGCACCGGTCATCATATCTATATTCTACCCTTCCCACCTCGTTAAGGTATTAAAGCGCGGAATGTCTCGTTACTTATTGCATGCTAGTACCCGTCCCAATCTTATAAGTCCCGGAGGCGTTTGGGACTACTAATCCTAAAGGGAAAGGGATTTGGGGCTTTTGAGAGTTTTCAAAGGACAAAATACTAAGGCGTCAATCAAAACACATAATGCAAGTAAAGGGGAAAGCAAATAGGCAAGTAGGGTTCAAGTAAGCCTATTTAAATCAGATAAAGACATAAAGTTTAGCATGTCTTGCACGTACTGGTTTGGTATTAAAGTTAATTAAGAGATAAGCGGACTGGTTCAACACCTATTTTTAGAGAGGAAGTCTGCATTAGGCTCACTTGAATGCAGTTGTCTAAGACTGATCCAGTTGATTAATTAACTCTTTGTCTATGTGTTGGATAGAACTGCTGATTTTAAAAAACACAAGCTGATTATAAAGAAAAAAAAATTACAGAGTAAAAATAGGTTTCCAAAAAGGGTACTGGTTTGTTACAAAAATGGTTTAACAACTAAAAAATGAGTTTCAGGAGGCAGACTGGTTAGGAAAAGGAGTTGCCATTTTTTAGCAAAAGAACTGAGTTGCAAACTGATTAGAAGAGATTTGTCAGATAGGTATAAAGAAATGACTTCAGGCTGATTTGGAAAATGTTTACCAGAGTTAAAAGAGAGTAAGTTTCAGAAA
Organism: Nicotiana glauca; assembly: GCA_026770625.1. Taxonomy (NCBI): domain Eukaryota; kingdom Viridiplantae; phylum Streptophyta; class Magnoliopsida; order Solanales; family Solanaceae; genus Nicotiana; species Nicotiana glauca. The sequence goes on from MU733464.1 coordinate 50,942, forward strand.
GAATACACTTATTTGATTGTGAGAAAAAGTTCTTAAGAGTTCAGAAAGGGTGCAGGAAGTTGCTTGCTTTAGTAAAATCGATACTGTTTTAAACAAGCGAGACAGTTCTGGTTTAAATAGCTAATTTTCTCCTTTTTTTTTATTTTATAAAAATGGTAATAATGGTTTTAAAAGCAAATTAAAAATACCGAGTAAACGAATATTAGGTAAATATTAACTTTAAAATACTAGAACTAATTTTATAATTATAAAGTGCTATTAATCACAGAATAGGCTATAATTGTAATTATATGCAATTTAGCTTTAAGAAGGCCAAACAAATTTGTAAAAATATGTAAAAAATACCTTAATTATATTTTGGTGTAAATGTGAGAATAAAATGAGCTACTCACCAAAAACGATAATTTTGGGAATAATTATTGGATCTTGCTGTATTAAAATAGGCAATAAATTGGTTTAAAAAATTATTAAAAATGCCAAAACTTTTAGGTGTGCTTATATATACACATATATGCTATTTTGGAAGTATTTTGGGTATAAAATTACCTAGTGAAAAATTGGGTATCAACACTCGGGCTATCACATGGAACAATATTAGCCCCTCGGGCTATATCTCACATCCCAATGGGTACCCGCGCTCACTAGGAGTGTACAGACTCCTGGAGGGGCCCCTTACGCCCCAAGCGCAATATCAAGCCATCTCGTGGCATCATAAACAAGTCCTCGACCTCATATCAATATCAAGCCACCTCGTGGCATACAGTCTAAGGCCCTCGGCCTCATAATCAATATCAAGCCACCTTGTGGCGTACAGTCTCAGGCCCTCGGCCTCATGATAAAATCAGTGTATCACCGTTGCGGCGTGCAGCCTGAACCAAAAGATATGTTCACAACACAGGCCCTCGGCCTTACTCAGTCAAAAATCATATAAGCCTCTCGGGCAACAGTAAAGCATGATGCTCACCCCAAAATATTATTTGAAATATCATTTCTAGTGTTAAGAAAAATAAACTTGGCTGAGTTTTGAAAACAGTGTAGAATAATATGACTGAGTTCAAGTATAAAGTCAAAACAGTGAGAAAATATCAACAAAAATCCCCGAAGGGTTCAAATAGCTGGCATTGGGCCCCAAATATGGCATTCAGCCCAAATGATGATACCAAATAGTTTTCAATCAAATACACGGTAAAATCATCATTCCGGATGGACCAAGTCCCAATCCCCAATAGTGCACGACCCCACGCTCGTCATCAAGCGTGTGCCTCACCTCAATATAGCACTACGATGTGCAAATCCGAGGTTTCAAACAATCAGAACATCATTTACCACCTCGAACCGGCTAAATCTCTTGCTCGCGACGCCTTTGCCTCTCGAATCGGCCTCCACGCGCGTCGAATCTATCCAAAATTAGAACGAATACGTCAGAATATGCTAAGGGAACAAAGCCCAAGCGAAAAAAATCGAAACATACCAAAAATTCCGAAATTAGCAAAACCCGAGCCCCGGGCCCACTTTCTTGAAACTCAAAAATTTTTACATCAACGGATTCCTTATCTCCCCACGAGTTTATACATACCAAATGTTCTCAAATCTAACCCAAAATGGTCCTCCAAATCCCGAATCAAAAGTCCAAAATTTCAAGCCCTAGTTCTTCCATTTTTAGCTTAAGTTTCCATGATTTTCTAGGTGGATTTCACAATATAATCGAGTTTTAAGTCCAAAAATCTTACCTCAAATCGTTTCCCCTTGAATCCCTCTTTAATATCCACCAAGAAGCTCTCAAAATGATCAACTATGGGTGAAAAATAGACCCAAAATCACTGATGAAATGAATTATAACATTCTGCCCAGGTCTGACTCCTCCTTCTTCGCGAACGCGGTCAATCTCTCGCGTTCGTGAAGCACAAATTCGCGTTGACCAACTTTTTCTCTTCGCGAACGCGACACACCCATCACGACTGCGATGCTTCTTCCTCCTACACCTTCGCGAAGCGCGGCCCTTACGCGAATGCGGTGAACAAAAGGCCTCGATCCCAAATCACTCTACGCGATCACGACTACCCTCTCGCGAATGCGATGCACAACCTCCCAACCCTCCACGAACACGAAGCCCCTCTCGTGAACGCGAAGGCTTAACTCTGGCCTTCCTCAATTCCTTCTTCGCGAACGTGAGGCTCCTCTCACGAACGCGAAGAGATAAATCTCTGCAATACTGAAGCTGCATTTTCTGCAATTTTCCAAACTCCAAAATGGTCCGATTGACCATCTGAAACTCACCCAAGGCCGCCGGGTCCTCAACCAAAGGCACAAACACATCCTAAAACATTATTCAAACTTGTTCCAATCACCAAACCACCTCAAACAACATCAAATCACTAAAAACACAAAGGATTCAAGACTAAGTTACTAAAATCTTCAGAAATACGCTTTTGATAAAAAATCCAACCAAACCACGTTCGAATAACCTGAAATTTTGCACGCACATCCCAATTGACATAACGAAGCTATTGCAACTCTCGGAATTCCATTTCGACCCCCGGATCAATATTTCACCTACCAACCGAAAATCGCCAAAATATCAACTTCGCCAATTCAAGCCTAATTCTATTGCGGACCTCCAAAACCCATTCCGATCACACTCCTAATTCATAAATCACATCCCGAAGCTAAACGAACAATCGGAACTCACATCCAAGCCCTCTAACACATAAATCAATATCCGGTTGACTTTTCCAACTTAAGCCTTCTTAAAAGAGACTAAGTGTCTCAAACCTTATCAAAATCATTCCAGACTCGATCCAACCAACCCGATACCACAAAACACGGATAACGAAGCATAGAGAAGCAGAAATGGGAGAAACAGAGCGGTAACTCATGAGACGACTGGCCGGGTCGTCACATCCTCCCTAACTCAAACAAACGTTCGTCCTCGAACGTGCCCAGAGTTGTTACAAAATCCAACCAATCACTGAATAACCTTACCATTCATATACCCAAGGGGTGATGCCATGTTACCCTATCTTATATAGGTCCGATAACACATTGCAATTGAAATTTCACAACCCAATCTAGCCCATAAACCTTGGAACCACATTTCCATTTCCGAAATCATACACAAGATCAGAACCTCACATCTATATTCAGAATAAGCCCGAACCAGCTGTAATAACCCATACCTGAAATCTCAGGTCCGATTACATGATAGACCATATAACTCAAACGCTTGTAGTGTTAACTTCTAATCACATCAGCTGCACACAACACCCGAATACCGATGAAAAACTCTTATCAACTAAAGTCTCATCCCGACACTTTCATATACTGCCAATGATAACTAAAACATGCAGTAAGCCATAACCATTTCCCATATCGACCATTCATGAAGCCACTTCTCCTTTGGCAAATACTACATCAAATTTCTCAGTCGAAGCTTGATATTATCCTTCCAACATGCTAAAACCGAATCCGTTCGTATTCATTAATGATCCCAACAATCTCCTCAAATCCAACACACCACTATGGTGACATGACACATCAATATAGGCCTAAGCCACAACTTGCATAATACGCGCACCAATAAGCAACGGTCCGATCATACTCATATCATGAAAATGACTCAAATGAAAGAGTTGTACCTCAAGCTCTCCAGTACCACCACAACACAAGGCTGAGAACCCATCTCACATCGTATAAATAGAACACACGAATATAACCCACAAGGTAATATCTCCACATAGCTTCGCTGCAAATGCGCGGTCATATCCAAAAACTGCTCCACATGAAACTTCAAGACACTATGCTCGAAATTGACAACCACACACAATTTGATGTCTGGAATCAAAGCAAATCATCACACCCACGGTGAAGTAAATAACTTACACCACGCAGACCCGAAAGGACATAACCGATATGCCATTCACCGAGCAACACCTAATTATTCTTCCTGCTCGACTTCCACTATGAGACCCAATAGGACTGCACCTTATATGCCTATAACCAACAAACCATTACACCTCGCAACACAGAAAGGTAACTCATAGATCTCCCCAGATTACTAGTAAGCTCAATAACAGTCGAATCAACACATCCCTCAACAATACAATTTGGAGCCAACCAAGCCGACCCAAGTTAGAAAACGCATCCGCATTGGCTTGCCAATGAACTCCTTATCAAGGAAACCAGAAGCTGCTCCTTCAAATCCTTTAACTCTACCAGTGCCATATGATACGGTGCTCGACGTCAAATCGATACCGAAATCAACAACCTTGCCTGGCGACATGCCCGGCCACAAAAAACACATCCGAAAAATCCCTCACCACCGGAACTGAATCAATATGAGGAGCCTCAGCACTGACATTCATCACGATAAACCAAATAAGGAATACAATCCTTCCTTCTTCGAATATAAAACCACTCTATTAGAACATAATCCGTCGAACCACGCCACTCAATCCATAGAACTTCTGGCATAGCCAACAACACCGCCTTAGCGCAATAGTCTAGAATGACATAACATGGAGACAACCAGTTTGAACCCAATATCACATCCAAAATCTAACATACCAAGCACAAAAGATTCGCTCGGGTCTCCAAACCCCGATAGTCACTAAACAGTGCCGATACACGCAACCCGCGATCACAACATAACCTGAATATGAGAACTCCTAGTCTCCAACTCCATATAGCACACGAATCACCATACCTGATCCCAGTCATTCCATGAGAGATACTATAACTTTCTTCTCTACCACCAGGTAACCTCGAATATCAGCAGTCAATCTAACAAGAAAGTGTCGTAATACTACCGAAGTACCATCAACTTAAGCACATTGCCTTTTCCTGAAATATATACCCTCATCAAATCACCACGATTAGCAATACCTTTTCCTTAATCATCTCAAGATCATTCCCCTAATCACCTAAAGCTCATTTTTCTAATTATCTGAAACTGCACGTGTTGCCTAGGAATTTTACGACCTTCCACTCAGAATTGAACTGTAACCTTGCACATGCAAATCTCAATCCTCCAATCCATATCTCATATATTATACCATCTTATGGTAACATGAGAACTTCGTCTCCCTTCCGAGCCACAAACATCTATGTACTCAACTAGTCAAGAACTTTCCATTGCTCCCATCTAGAAGAAACATATCTACACATCCTATGCTTCTCACGCTTGCCGAAAATATACACCTCTAACCGTGGTAGAAACTATCAAGAACTCTTTGTATTCCGCTTGCACAAAATTAAACCGTCAGGACTAAATCCTTCTGACTCAACCAGGCTACGCAGACCATTAAGACCCAAGAGCATTGTCACGAAACACCTGTATAAATTCATTACCTTGTGAACACCCAAAGAACTAATCATATCCTTACCATACCGATATAGCCTACTACCAAGCTATCTTATCTATGCGAGCTCCCTTCTAATTTACCTTCACTTGATACTCCTTGTTGCTATAACATCACATTTTCTCAACCCAAACTTACCACACGAGACCCAAGCATAATACCACACAGCCTAAGGCTCACAACCCGCTGAATACTCTTTTAAATGCTCCCCAAAGTACCATATTCAAGATACATACTCTGAAAGGACTTACTGCGAATCCAAAGCCATTACCTTTACCTTCCCGATACTGATATATAGAAATCCCATAATTAATATAGAAAATACCACAAGTCTTGCCATCTTCCTCTGAAAAACTCAGTTTCTAGCCATAAGTACAACTTGAAAGCCTCCAATTATTGCATGTAAAATTTTGAAAACAATAGAACCATTCTCTAGAGCGACCCAAAATTTAAATTTCAACACGTATATTTCACTTGTAAATGAGATCTTCTAACAGACAACATAAGGATCAGACAACTTCAGAACACTCCGCAGGAGATAACTCACCTGCTTTGCTTCAAACTAACATTTCTGTATACCTTTCACTGTCATACACATTACACAGTCACTTAGTCTTCCTGAGTCTAAACTTATACCGCAACATGAAATTTACTCCACTCCCAACTAGGGGACATGAAAGGATTCTTCACACGCCTATAACTCGGGGCTATAACTCGAATCAAGGCGAAAATCAAGCACCTAATAGTTCTTCTATCCTCCAGTAGACCTTTCTCGTCACTTCCAAATCATACAAATACATCTCGCAGCACTAACATTCTCATTACATGGCCTTCCAGCCGTCACTTCCACTATAGGGAAAAATACCGAACATATAAATTCAAAAACACTTGCTCACAGAATCAGCACCTCGGTGCACAAGCTGTAGGCAAAAAATCCAGCCTCAAGTCCTCCAGACTGGATCAACATCAACACAGAGAGATCATATCTCGCCCCTTGATCGGGCAATCACAAGCCATTAATGTACATCTGATACTGAGCGCTCATGTGCGCATAAGAACGCATGGAAGGAATTCAAAGAGTTATATTTCAAGCTGAATCAAATACGCACGACAAGAGTTCAAGAATATGAAGTTTTTCCTAAAGGTTCTGCAGCCTCTCGAGGATAAATACAGACATCTCCGTACCGATCTGTGAGACTCTACTAAACCTGCTTATGACTCGTGATACCTATGTAACCTAGGCTCTGATACCAACTTTTCATAACCCTAAACCCAGACCTAGTCGTGATGGCGCCTCTTGTGAAGACAAGGCCAGCTGACACATTTCCAATTCGACGATAAACAACTAAACAATAATAAAACAGGATAAAACATGATTTAATGATGCTAAACAATCGATAATATCATAACAATGCGGAAGTACAACCCAAACACAGCCCAAACCGGGGTGTCAATAGTTATGTGCATCTACTACAATTGTCTAGTCACATCAAGACCGAAAAGGTCGAAAAAATTGCAATTATACATAAGGAGGAAAAAAGAGGGAGAAAGAAGAGCCGCGATCGCCAGGCAGCTACCTTGCTAACTCCAATAACAACTGCCACCAAGCTCAGAAAATACCTGAATCTGCACACAAGGTGCAGGGAGTAAAGTGAGTACTCCAACTCAGTGAGTAATAATCATAAATAAAGACCGAGTGACAAGAAATCACGAAAAAGTGCATCAACATGTTGTATAGAAGTTGTTCAAAACTAGTAAGAAAGCAATGAAGCTGTGAACTCCCTTTAAAACATCTTAGCTCAATTCAAACTTCTTTTGAAAATGACTTTTCAACAGTTATACAAATGAATGCAAAGGAGTTAGTGCACATAAGCACAGAAAATCTACCCCTCGGGCACAAATACCATAGTTTAACAGGTAAAATGACAAGTAATTATGAAATATAAACACATAAAGGTTCGCCCCTCAAACATATTGTAAACAACTCCGCCCCTCGGGCAATATCTCATAACAACACCAGCTCCTCGGGCTATCACATAGAATGGTATCAGCCCCTCGGGCAATCACATAGAACAATATCAGCCCCTCGGGCTATCACATGGAACAATATCATCCCTTCAGGCTATATCTCACATCACAATGGGTACCCGCGCTCACTGGGGGTGTACATACTCCTGGAGTGGCCCCTTACAGCCCAAGCGTAATATTAAGTCATCTCATGGCATCATAAGCAGGTCCTCGACCTCATATCAATATCAATCCACCTCGTGGTATACAGTCTCAGGCCCTCGGCCTCATAATCAATATCAAGCCACCTCGTGGCATACAGTCTCAGGCCCTCGGCCTCATAATCAAATCAGTGTATCACCGCTGATGCGTGCATTCCGACCCAAAAGATATCTTCACAACACAGGCCCTCGGCCTTACTCAGTCAAAAATCACATAAGCCTCTCGAGCAATAGTAAAACATGATGCTCAGCCCAAAATATTGTTTGAAATATCATTTCAAATGTTAAAACAAAATAAACTTGGCCTAGTTTTGAAAACAGTGTAGAATAATATGACTGAGTTCAAGTATAAAGTCAAAACAGTGAGGAAATATCAACAAAAATCCACGAAGGGTTCAAATAGCTGGCACTAAGCCCTAAATATGGCATTCAACCCAAATAATGATGATATCAAATAGTTTTCAATCAAATACGCGGTAAAATAATCAATCGGGATGGACCAAGTCCCAATCCCCAATAGTCCACGATCCCACGCTCGTCATCAAGCGTGTGCCTCACCTCAATATAGCACTACGATGTGCAAATCTGGGGTTTCAAACCCTCAGAATATTATTTACGATCATTACTCACCTCAAACCGGCAAAATCTCTCGCTCGCGACGCCTTTGCCCCTCGAATCAGCCTCCATGTGCATCGAATCTATAAAAAATCAGAACGAATATGTCACAATATGCTAAGGGAACAAAGCCCAAGCGAAAACAATCAAAACATATCAAAAATCCCGGAATTAGCAAAACCCAGGCCCCGGGCCCATTTTCTCAAAACTCAGAAATTTTTACATCAACGGGTTCCTTATCTCCCTACGAGTTCATACATACCAAATGTTCTCAAATCCTACCCCAAATGATCCTCCAAATCCCCAATCAAAAGTCCAAAATTCCAAGTCCTAGTTCTTCCATTTTTAGCTTAAGTTTCCATGATTTTCTAGGTGGATTTCATAACATATCGAGTTTTAAGTCCAAAAATCTTACCTCAAATCATTTCCCCTTGAATCCCTCTTTAATATCCACCAAGAAGCTCTCAAAATGATCAACTATGGGTGAAAATAGACCCTAAATTGCGGATGGAATTAATTATAACATTATGCCCAGGTCTGACTCCTCCTTCTTTGCGAGCGCGGTCAACCTCTCGTGTTTGCGAAGCACAAATTCACGTTGACCAACTTTTCCTCTCCGTGAACGTGACATACCCATTGCGAACGCAATGCTTCTTCCTCCTACACCTTCGGGAACACGGCCCCCTTACGCGAACGCGATGAACAAAAGGCCTCGATCCCAAATTACTCTATGTGATCGTGAGTACCCTCTTGCTTACGCGATGCACAATCTGCCAACCCTCTGCGAACGCGAAACCCGTCTCGCGAATGCGAAGGCTTAACTCTAGCCTTCCTCAATTCCTTATTTGGGAACGGGAGGCCCCTCTCGCGAATGCGAAGTGATAAATCTCTGCAACACTGAACCTGCATTTTCTGCAATTTTCCAAACTCCAAAATTGTCCAATTGACCATCTGAAACTCACCCGAGGCCCCCGGGACCACAACCAAAGGCACCAACGCATCCTAAAATCTTATTCAAACTTGTTCCAATCACCAAAATACCTCAAACAACATCAAATCACTCAAAACACAACGGATTCAAGCCTAAGTTTCTAAAATCTTCCGAAATGCGCTTTTGATAAAAAAACCCAACAAAACCATGTCCGAATTACCTGAAATTTGGCACACACATCCCAATTGACATATTGAAGCTACTGTTACTCTCAGAATTCCATTACGACCCCCAGATCAAAATCTCACTTACCAACCGAAAATCGCCAAAATATCAACTTCGCCTATTCAAGCCTAATTCTACACCGGACCTCCATAACCCATTCCGATCATACTCCTAAGTCATAAATTACCTACCGAAGCTAACCAAACCATCGGAACTCACATCCGATCCCTCTAACACATAAGTCAATATCCGATTGACTTTTCCAACTTAAGACTTCTTAAAAGAGACTAAGTGTCTCAAACTTTATCAAAATTATTCCGGACTCTATCCGACCAATCCGATACCAAAAAATACGGATAACAAAGCATAAAGAAGCAAAAATAGGGGAAACGGAGTGTTAACTCATGAGACAACTGGCTGAATCATCACAACTAACATACGAGCTATCTCTGAGGTAGGTTATCAATTTTTCCCATGTTTGATGTTTGTATAACTATTCAATTTTCTCTTTCTTTTTTCCCTTATGTTTTCTTTATCCGAAAATAGTTCTTGTAAATACATTATTTTGCTTCTGCTCTGTTTGTATTACATGATACATTTATGATTTCTAATTTGCAAAATTGGGGGATTGTTTGTTAGGTTTTGATTTTCTATTTGAAATCATGAGATTTTCATTGTTCGATGTTTGCTTTATTGGTTATTCAGAAAAATAGTTTTACTGCTCCCCTTTTGTTTCTCTGGTAATACTTTGGGGATTTTTTCTTTCTCGGGTAATTTTTTCCTTCGCTGCTCCTTTTTTCTCCTTTTTCTCTGGTAATATTTCAAAAAATTATTTCGCTGCCCTAATTTCTCTGGTAATATTTTATTTGTTTGATCTTTGCTATCAATATTTGATCTTCGTTGTAATTTCTAGTTTGAAAAATTGGGACATTTATTTGTTATGTTTTGATTTTCTGTTTGAAACCATGATATTTTTGTTTGATATTTGCTATCGATATTCGATCTTCATTGTTCGCTTTCTTGGTTATTCAGAAAAATCGTTTCGCTGCTCCTTTATTCTTTCTCTGGTAATATTTTAGATAAACACATTCTCTTACTTCTTTTTGATTATGCTTGTATTTCTTTCACTTAAAATTGTGGGATTCGTTCATGTCGGTGCTTTGTTCTAACGTCTATTAGACATTAGACATTGGGGTTATTCTTCTCAGGCAAATTGCTTGCTTTTCTAAATTTTCTTGCTTGGTAAAAATGATGGTATCTAATCCTTAAAATCCATCTAATAATCTTTCAGAAGTAGAGCTTTTTCGACTTATAGGTAGTTCGTCAATCATACTCTCATAGTTGTAATTAATAACTTAGTGTAAAGAGCAAAAAGCTATAAGCATTCTGTGCAAGTTGTAAACTATTGAGGTATTTTCTTTATACTTACGACATATGTATTTAACTTACCTATTTCCAATTACAAATTTTGTCAAATTTTATGATGTTATTTGGTCACAATATGTTTCAGAATAGTAGAACTTTCCTAGAACAGTGAATATCTAAACCTCTTTCTAGCCTCAAGTCCTTAAACTATTATATGTACAGTAAACTTTTAAGCAAATGAAGGGGACTATGGATAGAAGACAAGGAAACACCTCAATTACAAGAAAATGAGTAGATTGTTTCTAACATAATTATTGCTTCATGTCATATAATAGCATAATTATTGCATTATGGTGAAAGCAAGTTTATCACAGAGTGATCCTATGAATCTTTTGGATAATAGAGCTCCTTTGGAGCAAAGCAATGATGTTACAGTTAGAGATTAAGAATTAAATTGTTTCCTGTCCTTTATCTAAATTTTAAAGAGTTGAAGTTATCATGAATAATTGTATTAGTATCAATCAATCAACTATGCCTCAATCCCACTATATTAATACTTTGTATAGAAGTACAACTTGTCCACCCAAAAAAGGGAAAAAAATTATATAACTAAAAATAGAAAGAATAATAAATCTAGAAGTTCAAGTGCTCAATTAAAAGGATGGTTACTATAAAGTTGATTCATTTTGCAGTTTCAGGTTCGCTAAGTAGTACCTGAGGTAGTTTTAGATGCCTCATCTTATTTATGAAGACGATAATGTGCAGTAATTGCTTGAAAATCGTGACATGCATTTGAAAAATGTAGTGGTGATGTCCCTACTTGTCTTTGGTTATCCCCTTCCTCATGTCTTTCCTCATCTCCTAGACATCATCAAACCTTTGCCTTCTTATTTTTTCTTAGGGTGCTGCTCGCAAATTAGCTACACAGAGAAAGAATATAGAGGTCGTTGAATATGTTGGTGTAGCAGGAAAATCTAATTCTGATAGGAAAGTCAAGTACTTCAAATTGGAGATAAGTGTGCTTTTTTCCTTTCTCCCACAACATAGTATCTAGCTGCTTTCCTCGATGAGTGTTGAGTACAAAGGGCCAGTTAAATTTCTAAGCGAAACTGGAAATTATGACATTATCTCTATCAAAAGAAAGATGGAGAGATCTGATGTATCTGAGCGTGTAAATAAATGGAATGCTATTTTGATGATATAGTATACTTCTGCTGATATGTTGAAATGCTTCATAATGTGATTATGACCAAGTGCACCACCATTCCTTCTGCTAGCCCTTCTCATCTCTGCCATTTGCTTTCCCCCCTAACCCCTAAATATGGAAAATGAAGGACCATATTTGTTCTGGTCATCTTTCTTGTAATTGATGCGTCGTAGTAGTTGTTGTAGGAGTTCTTCATCCTCAGTTTCTTGTCCTGTCTGATGAGTGTTTAGAATTTGGTCTCAATACATCTTCTAAACAAAATTCTGCTCATTTATTAGAATTGACATTTGTTACTTTATAATCATAAGGGTTATTAGATGTGCATGAGTGATAGTATATGGTATGGTATGTATATCCGCAATGAGGTAAAATGTAGGACATAAAAATACAAATGCCAAATGGTGCAAGATTTTGTGGCTCTCTGTTACCAAGATTTCCTGAAAGAACTGATTCAGGGGAATGTGCGTACCTTTCCAAAAAAGAAAATCTAGCGAAATTTTTGGGAAAAGAAAGAAAAGAGAGGAATAGGTACTCTTGAGAACAAATAAAGACGCTGAAAGGTGTGGGATACATGAGAATGAGAGCATGTCTATCGATCATTTCTCAATAACTAAACAGACTATTGTTGTCCCCCTTTGGTGGAAGGAAAACATGTGAATGATGTACTAATAAATGAATTTTTGAGGATTCTAATTAAGTCTGCTCTCCACAGTATTCTGTTCTAAGTATATATGTTCTTCATGACAATCTTTACTAAAGTTTGAGTTTTGGTGGAAAACAATAAAATTACTTCTGACTTAAAAAAAATGACTTCTCAAGAAATCTGGAGCTCCATATTTGATGTGAGAGCTTTTGGAGATCTTCTTGAGGAAAATGTTTGTTTGGATTATTGTTTCTAGAGAAAAGTTTTCAGCAAACAAATGTGTATAGATTGGTTCTATTGGAGATAGAAAACTATAACAACGACGCTGGATTATTATGTGTGACAGTGACCTTGAGTTTAATCGTTTGTTTTTACATGATTTCTATCAATACAATATAAGAGCAAAAGGAAGTTGAAATGTATGTTTAAAAGCTTATGATGGTAGTAAAAGTTAGCCTTTTTAGATTCAAGATGAATACTAATTTAATATCACCAAGCTATGGACCTGTAGTAAGAGTGCTTAGTACAAAAAATCTGTCTGAATTGGAATATGATAATAGCATGCTATGGATTAGCCCTGAAAGGTCTTTTCATATCTAAAATATCTTTAGTATTATGTGGCTAAGCATCATGCTTTTGCAGCTATATTTCTTGGCATTATTATTGTTTTTTCGATCGGTACACTTATTGGCATTATTTTCTTTTGCTATTGCCTAACAAAAAACTTCATGATATTATTAGGATTGCCACTTTACAGACAAGGCTTTTTGAACTTGTAGGTTATTTGTTTATCATTCAAATCAGAGATTTATAGTTCTAAGAATACAGCTTCTAGTTAAGGGTGAAAAAGAAATGAACTTAACTTCATCATCTTTCAGATGAAACAAGACATATCAAGTTGTTCTTAAAAGCTAAGCTAACAACAGAAGGTGATTAAGCTATGTATATACACCTTTATATATGTCAATTGTATATCTCCTTATGTATGGACACATTAATCAATTTCTGATGAAAATCTAGGAAAAACAAATATATTTATATGAATATCATTGATTCTGCCAAAAATGTACATGGATGCCAGGAGCGTAAAGTAATTTTACGTAACAACTTAAACCAACCCGTTGGTCCTAGTGATGAAGTTGTGATAGAGTTTCAAAGCTTCCTCGGCACATTGGCAAGGAATGCGATTCTATGTCCTCTTGATATTTTGGATTGGAGGAATATGGACACAAAAGATGATATATGGGAATATACCAAGGTCTGAACTTCTTAATTTTGAATTTTTGGTTGAAAATCTCACATCTTCTGCACTAACAGATTTGACATCAATTGTAGGATAATTATGGTATTCCTAAAGCCGAAAAAATATATACTTTGCAATCAGTGCAAGCAACAAGGAGAAAGCACAAGAGTAGATTGAAAAAAGATGCAAAATATCCCTGAAGATGTTCCTCTTCTCAATTTAAGGAACTCCTTAGGTATTGGAACTCGGAGAAACTCCAGGTATGTGCACTTCTTTCTACTTCAACTTCTTCTTCTTCATCATCTTCTTCTTCTTGAAGCTGGAAAAAAATATACATTAGAATCAGTGCAAGCTACATGGAGAAAGCACAAGAGTAGATTGAATAAAGATGCAAAATATCCCCGAAGATGTTCCTACTTCTCAGTTTAAGGAACTCCCTTGGTATTGAAACTCAGAGAAACTCCAGGTATTCTTCTTCTTCTTCTTAAAGTTCCTGGGGATGTTTCCTCCTTCTTTCTCTTCTTAACTGCTGCTGTTTGTTTTACACCCAAATGTCACCTTTATTTTTTAAAAATTGAATGAAAAAAAGGTTCTAGTTATGCCTACTATTCCCCCTCCCTTGGGGACGATCATTGTAATAATGTTTCAATAAGGATAATATATTTCTATTGAAATAGATCTATTGGAATAGGCTACGACCTCTAGGATTTCTGTGATAGCGAAATTGATGGTTAGGAGCAGTTTTGCAAGTGTATCCCACTGATGTCTATAATTGTAAAAATTGAATGAAAAAGGTTCTATTTATGCCTACTATTCCCCCTCCCTTGGGGACGATCATTGTAATTATGTTGCAATATATATTTCTATTGAAGTAGATCCACGTGAATAGGTTGTGACCTCTAGAATTTCTGTGGTAGCAAAAGTGATGGTTAGGAGCAGTTTTGCAAGTGTATCCCACTCTGTCCCATATTTATAAAGTATGCTTTACATATAGGATACTCAGTTACGTGCATGAACTTCTATATTTTTTTCGCATCATGAACTAAATATTAGGCTGACCAGTGTTAGGTGCATAGTATGATTGTGTAGGTTCTAAATCTCTAAAATAAAAAGCCTAGAATCTCGCAGTTGGCTATGCCCTATTGATAATATTGTGGATGACATATATTGATAGTTGATGTACAGATGAATCCTAGGTTTTGCATAGTTGCATTTACAAATGATGTTTTGAGCAGGTTGAAAATTTTGGGATAGTCATATTTACAGAGGAAACTCTGTCGAAAATTTTTAGAATTTAGAGAGTTAGAAAATTTTCGAGTTATCAAATTGGTCATTCAATTACTTAGTGATTCAATCATCCTAAAGAATTCGTTTAATTATTTCTCATTGTCTTTTGTAGGTGCAGCGATTGCGAATTAAAGCAGTGACGAAGACTTTACATGAGTGTTGTTGATCATTGTCAGACTTTTTATTATTATATTTCAGGATATTTTAATTTAGAACTTTTTGTATGCAAACTCATCTATTTTGACTTTTGAATTCTTGGCCAAATAATGTATCCATATTTTATTTTTGTACATGGATAATGCTAGTTGGATATGGTATAAATAATTTCATAGAATAGAAATATATTACTCATTTTGCTTCCATAAATATCAAAAGTTCTAATTTGTTGCAATAGAGAATATAACCATTCCAATAGACCTAGCAAATAATAAGAGCAACTCCTAATAACCGTTCCCATATGTTATACTATCCGTTGTAATAGAGTACTGATAATTGTTCCAATATATCACAAAAAACCGTTGCAATATATCATGAAAACCGTAGCAATAGACAAAAAATTAGCTGTATTAATTTACCAGGATGATTTATAAACCGTCCCAACAAAAAACCGTTCCTATAAATAGAACAATGGTAGCAACCCAAATCGTTACAATATGGTTTTTAAACTGTTGCAAATAACCGTTTCAATAGACCTATTGTAACGCTGAATCCCGGAACGCGTCCAAATCCCTCCCAATAGCTCTATAGGGATAGCATATCTATAGCAACGATTTTTGAAGGGTTACTGATAAGTTAGGATTTTAACGTCTTTTATGCCCCTACTTGCCTATGCTTTGATTATAAATTGCTACAATATAGTCCCAAAATGCTCATATGTTGTGCTTAATTGCAGGTTTGATCGACAAAGTGACGAAATATCAAAGATCAGCTCAAAAAAGAGTGAAGCTTGCTCAAGTATCAAAAACCAAGAAATCTAAGGAAAAGAGAACCTAGTGCGGACCGTTGAATGTGGCCACACTAGGAGGTTCATAGAGTTGTATAATTAGGCTAAAGGCAACGCGGCCGCACTACTCATTTTGTGTGGTCTGCGATCAGGCTCTGCGGCTGCACTACTCTGTTGTGCGGTCCACGGACATGAGGTTCAAAGACTTAACTAATTTGGGCTTAAGGCTACACGGCCGTGGTACTCGTTACGCGGTCCGCGGTGGTTGTTTCGCAGCCGCGCTACCTTTTGGTGCGGTCCGCTGAGCGGAGATTCAGAGAGGTGAAGATTCTCAAGGTTCCAGTCATGCGGTCCGCTGTCCATAATGGGCGGACCGCGCCAACTCCCTCCGCGGCCGCGGTAAACTTCCACGCGGTCCGCGGTCCTCAAGTTCAGAGTAGCAGAAATGTGAAGTCCAAGAGCCAGTGCGTCCGCGATCCATTTTGTGCGGCCCGCACTAACCCCGCAGGGGTATTCTTATCCAATTTTTCCAGCCTAGTATAAATAGAATATTTTACCATTTTTAGGTCAATTTTTTTATTCCAGTAACAGCTGCGCTCGTGAGACTCGATTTTGTAGCCATTTTTGGCACTTTAGCTTTAATTTTACGATAGATTCTTGTGATTTCTTTTTAGTAATTAATTAATATGCTTAGTTCTTCATCTATTTCTTCATTTTCTCTTTCAAGCATGAGTAGCTAAACCCATTAGCTAGGGTTGTGGCTCAACCCTAGTGTGGGTAATTGATGGGTGTAGCTATCTAAGGTTAGATTGATTACGGGTGTTTGTTATTTGGGTTGATTTTATATATTTATTTAAGAATTGGTGGTTGCAAAAACTGATTCAAGCCTTGTGGGCTTGACTCTTCTTGAGAAAGAGAGTTTATGACCCCAAAATTGACCCAACAAGGAATTGGGATAGACTCATGAGAAATGATAGTCCTAATTAACGGGTTAAATCTCGAGAGAGTAATCACCCTACTTGAACCTTAGTTGCTTGATCTAATTGGCCTAATCAATTGGTCTCGAGAGAGTAATCACCCTACTTGAATCTTAGTTGCTTGATCTAATTGGCCTAATCAATTGGTCTCGAGAGAGTCAATTGGGCAAAATTACTCTCTTAACTGAGATGTGTGAGAGTGGGTACAATTGTGCAATGTTTATAGCATGAGCCCCAAATATGTCAATTTATCCTTAATAATATCTACCCGTCAATTAGCCACCTAGGTGATATCACGACCCTAGTGCCTTTCTTCCCATTAAATACAACTTTAGCAATATTCTCGTAGCATAATTTAGTGTTAATCATTAGTTTTATAATAGTAGTTATAAAATCGAAAACCAAGAATGTTTGAAGTGACACTAGGAGTACAAACACATCTCTAGACTAGACAGAAAATCCAACTCCACTACTAGCTCCCTGAGGAAATCGATCCCGACCTCTATTCGGATAAAAGCTATTGCGACCCGCTCTTCCTATCTTGGTGTAGCGTAGAGTTGGCAGCGATCACTTTTTTGGTGCCGTTGCTGGGTAGCTTACGATATTGACTATCCGTTTAGTTAGTTTTGTGTTTTGATTCTCTTTCCTTCTTGTTTACTAATTTTGTTTGTGTCAATTACTCAGGTACAAATGGCTCTCAATGCCAATTACCCTCTTGGCAATGTGAATGCGAGGGAGGAGGTAGGCTATCTTGATCACGAAGAGGTTCCTATATTACCTCAACCTCCACGTAGAGTCCGTCAGGCCAATGCAAATAATAATAAAAATATTCCAGACCCTCCTCCACCACCGCCAAGAGTGGCTCCAAGAGTCCTCCCGAATTAAGGATATGTGAGTGCCATCGTTCCTCCCCGAATTCGGACGGGGAACTATCAAATTACTAATTTCATGCTGACCTTGCTTGATCAAAGAGGGTATTTTACGAGCGTCTCCAATCAAAATTCTTACAAGCACTTGAAGGGGTACGTTGATACATGCTCGGGTAGCAAGCAAACAAACGTGTACGAGGATGCATTGAGATTGAGGCTTTTCCCGTTCTCTCTTCGGGGTAAAGCGTTGAATTTGTTAGAAAGGCTCCCCAATCATTCTATCACAACATGGGATAAATTGGCAGACAAATTTATTGCCAAGTTCAATTCTCCAAGTCATATGGCGGCTCTTCGGGATGAAATCCTAGTATTCAAGCAAGAGCCAATGGAACCTTTGCACGAGATATAGGAAAGATATAGAACAATGGTGAAGGAGTGCCCAAATAACGACATGACCGAGGTAATGATATAACAAACTTTTTATCGGGGCATCAACACCACGAATCAGTGCATTGTGAACCAATTGGCCGGAGGGAACTTTATGAAACTTTCTTACCAAGAGGCATGTGATGTACTTGATGAAATGGCCGACACCTCTTCGGCATGGAAAAGCCGAGAGAATGTGCCCCAAGGTGATCCAGCGGTCACCCATTTGCACAAGGAATTGCACGATCATGGCCAAGCTATTTCCTAGCTTACAACAACTATGAATCAATTAGCGAAGGCGCAATTGCAACAAGTCCAAAACCCGTGCCAAGTCAATGCAATGGAAGGTGTTTCTATGTTGAAAGGAGGCAAAGAGGGCAACAACATCCTCAAGGTAATTGTGAGCAATTTGACAACAACAATGATGGTGGTGGTTATTCGAATGAGTGCTATGATGATCAAAGCGAAGAAGTTCAATATGTCAATAACTACCATGGGAATAGAGGAAATCAAGGGAATCAACAATGGCGTCCCCAAGGAAATTGGGGCAATCAACAAGGCGGTGGTAATTGGAATAATAAAAATAAACAACAAGGTGGTGGCAATTGGAACAACAACAATCAAAACAACAATTGGGGTAACCAAGGTAACAATCAAGGCAATTGGAATGGGAACAATAATAATTGGAGAAATTACAACAATGGTCAAGGCGGGTGGAATAACAATGGAAATCAAGGTAATCGGGGGCAAGGTTTTCAAAGGCCCCTGATGTAGCAACAACCGAACAATCTGCCTCCGTTTCAATCTCAAGGGTCTAATTCTTCGAGTAATGATATGTGAAGGAAAGAAATGATGTTCGAACAAATGATGAAGAATAACCAAGACTCCGATGCTCAATTGGCTTCCCACAATACCTCTATTCAAAACTTGGAGGTGCAATTAGGCCAAATTTCTCAATCATTGAATACTCGACCTAGAGGTGCTCTACCAAGTGATATGGTAGTGAACCCAAAGTGAGGTAACAATCATGTGATGGCGGTTGCAACAAGAAGTGGGAGAGGCGGTGATGTGCATGCCTCGAAAGGAAATCAAATTGTGGATGATGATGTTGGGTTCCAAGAAGATGTAAGTCCTATGATAGTTGAAGAAGTGGTTGAGAGAAATGTGAACAAAGAAGTGAGGCTAGATATTGATGAGGCCGAGGTGGAAATACAAGATTCTGTGAACCCGTTAGGGAACACGTGATTGATATACCCGAGCCGGTGGTGCCCAAAGCCAAGGCACTTTTTCCTAGAACACCTCCACCTTATCCTCAACGGTTAGCAAAGCAAAAGTGTGACAATCAATTTAAAAAGTTCATTGACATGATGAAGAGCCTCAAAATCAATGTCCCTTTGGTTGAGGCACTTGGCAAATGCCGGGGTATGCAAAGTTTATGAAAGATTTGGTAACAAAGAAGAGGTCAATAGAGTGTGAAACAATTAAGATGACTCATCAAGTGAGTGCTATCGTACATTCTATGGCCCCGAAACTTGAGGACCCTAGAGCTTTTACTATCCCTTGTACTATCGGTAGTGCGGATTTTTCCAATGCCCTTTGTGATTTGGGGGCTAGCATAAATTTGATGCCTTATTCGGTCTTCAAGACTTTGGGAATCGGGAAACCTAGGCCAACCTCAATGAGACTTCAAAGGCGGATCGATCAATGAAGCGACCCTTGGGCATAATTGATGATGTTCTTGTCCGTATTGATAAATTCATATTGCCGGTCAACTTTGTCATATTGGATTGTGAGGTGGACTTTGGAGTGCCGATTATTCTTGGGAGACCTTCCCTAGCTACGGGGAAGGCATTGGTTGATGTTGAAGCGGGTGGGTTAAAATTCTGAGTGGGAGTTGAGAAGGTGGTATTCCATGTTTGCAAATCAATGAGACAACCCAATAGCACAGAGGTGTGTTCATTTGTGTGCATTGTCACAGCTGTGATAGTGGATGACACAAATTCCATGATAAATGTTGTAAACACGTGATTTTTGACCCTCCCCGAGAATTTTCGCATTTTTAGCATAAATATTTAATTTAAGCCTAATATAGCTATTTTAGCTAGTTTTGACCATTTTACTTTATTTTCATCAAAAAAACGAAAATTACAAAAAATGATATATAAATTTTAGTTTATGTATTTTTCATAAACTTGAAAAATACAAAAATATCACCTTATTTTTAATCCTTATATAATTTCGAAAATTACAAAAATAAAAATAAAAATAGTGTCATTAATATTTTGTAATCATTTTAAACTTAAAAATATATAAAAAAAATAGTACTTTATATTTTTTATTTTTATATAAAAACGAAAATTACAAAAAATAGTTTTATTAATGTTTGGTAGTTATTTTAAATCTTGAAAAAATATATAGATAGTTTTGTCTTATTTTATAGTTATTTTGCTTACGTAGGATTAATTAAATAACTTCGTGTCCTTATTCTCGGTTTCGGGCAAAGAATAATATTCGGGTTTAAACTACTAATTTTTAAGCTTAGTTTTCGGACCTAGCCCATAATAACCCGAGTCCACCCCACGGACAGAACACGAGGCCTTGAACCCTAAACCCACGTGAAGACCCATGACTCTTGGTCTCACGTGGGATTTTTCAAACTCTTGAAACAATACACAAAATAAATGTATTATATACATACACTCACGTTCCAGGGGAGGGGGAGGACCATCAGATTTTGAAAAGGGAGGAAAATAACGTGAGGGGGATCAGATTGGGAAATAGAAAAAAACCCACTGTAGGGTCACGTTTTGGACAAAGAAAATAGAGACTACTGTTGCATCATCTCTTTTAAAAGGAGAACTGAAAAATACAAAAAAAGGGATTGCCTCACCATCCCGCCTCCACCCCCGAGCTCCAGTCGACCAGCACCTCCAACCAAACAGGCTACTCAGTTCATCGCACAACCAGACCCCACTGTCACTGCCCCAAACAACCATTAACGTCCGACCACCAGCCCCAGAACGACCAACCCAACCGCCCTCCCCATCGACGCCGGTCTTCTTCCTCGTTCTCTAGACCAAAACGAACAACAACCAGTGATCTTCCATTGAGTCCGACGACAACTCTTAAGCTCTAGAGCCAACGAACAAAGAAGCCGAAAATAGTTCCGGGTCGAGTCGTTGCTCGTTTGAAACTGCTCGACATTATTTGAGCCATGTTGCCGTTTGAGGTTGCCGTCGTTGGGTTTCAGCCGTGGTCCTTGCCCTCCGCTCGATCATCGAGTGACTCGGCTATGTAAAGGTTCATTTTCTAGTCCTGACATCTTAATCTTATTTTTGCATTACTCAAATGAATTCATGTTATTCTTAGTGATATGACTATGTTGAAATGGAT
>MU733464.1:74115-113306 GCA_026770625.1 Nicotiana glauca
TCAACCGGTGACTTGGGACACCATTAATCTCCTAAGTGGCGACTCTGAATCTTAATAGTAAATCCCATTTCGATTGTCCTTTAATTGGAAAAACTCCCTTCTATCACGCCCTTCGCGGGGTGCGGTAGCGCCAAAAGGAGGTGTGACAAATGTTAAAAGATGCTCTTTAGGCCGTGCTTCTTAACATGGATGTCAATGATGGTGCTAGTAGAGTGGAGTGCGTGAATGCATTGCATGGTATGGGTTCATATTCATATGAGCCTAGGAACTTATCTTTGGATCTTGAAAATCGCAAAACTCCACCAACAAAGCCATCGATTGAGGAGCCACCGGTGTCGGAGTTGAAGCCACTTCCTCCACACCTCATGTATGAATTCTTGGGTTCAAATTCTACTTTACATGTTATTCTTTCGTCTTGGTTAACTAATGTGCAGGTTGATGCCACTTTGGCGGTTCTTCAAAAGAGCAAGAAGGCGATTCGATGGACATTGGTCAATATTCGGGTATAAGCCCCGTCTTTTGCATGCATAAAATCATCTTGGAGTAGGATGAAAGGCCTTCACCTGAAAATCAAAGAAGACTAAATAAGGCGATGCAAGAAGTGCTAAAGAAAGAGGTTATCAAGTGGCTTCATGCCAGTGTGTTTTATCTAATTTCCGATAGCTCATGGACCTCTCCAGTCCAATGTGTGCCAAAGCAAGGAGGGATGACGGTGGTGAAAAATGACAACAACGAGCTTATTCCCACTCGAACCATCACCGGGTAGAGAGTTTGCATGGACTACCGGAAACTCAACAAGGTGACCCAGAAGGATCATTTCCCGTTGCCGTTCCTTGACCAAATGCTTGATCGCCTTGTGGGGCAAGCTTTCTATTGCTTTTTGGATGGTTACTCGGGGTACAATCAAATTTTAATCGCCCTGGAGGACCAAGAGAAGACCACATTTACATGCCCATATGGTACATTTGCTTTCTCCCGAATGCCATTCGAGTTGTGCAATGCTCCGGCCACCTTCCAATGTTGCATGATGGCTATTTTCACCGACATGGTGGAAGACATATTAGAGGTCTTTATGAATGAGTTTAGTATGGTTGGTGATTTATTTGAAGAATTATTGCTAAATTTGGATAGAGTCATGGCCCGATGTGAAGAAACTAATCTCCTTCTCAATTGGGAAAATGCCATTTTATGGTTAAAGAAGGGATAGTGTTGCGTCACAAGATTTCTAAGCATGGGATTGAGGTAGACAAGACTAAGATCGAGGTGATTTCAAGGCTCCCTCCCCCCACTTATGTCAAAGGGGTGAGGAGTTTTCTTGGGCATGCCGGGTTCTACCGACAGTTTATCAAGAATTTCTCGAAGGTTGTGAATCCCCTTTGCAAGTTGCTAGAAAAAGATGCCAAGTTTGTTTTTGATGAAAAATGCACAGAGGCCTTTGAAATTTTAAAGCACAAGTTGACCACAACTCGTATCATCACCTCAACCAATTAGAGTTTGACCTTTGAACTAATGTGTGATGCAAGTGACGTTGCGGTGGCGGCGGTGTTGGGTCAACAACTTAGCAAAATGTTCCATCCCGTGTACTACAAGGCAAGACTATGAATGAAGCTCAACGGAATTACTCGGTGACAGAGAAGGAATTGTTGGCAATTGTATTTGCCATGGAAAAATTTAGGCCATATCTTATGGGGGCTAAGGTGATTGTGCACACGGACCATGCCGCCCTTAGGTATTTGATGACCAAGAAGGATTTCAAGGCAAGATTGATGAGATGGGTGTTTCTTCTTCAAGAATTTGACTTAGAAATAGTGGACCGGAAGGGAAGTGAGAACCAAGTTGCGGACCATTTGTCCCAGTTGGAGGAAGTAGGGAGGCCATGTGACGGCCTTGAGATAAATGATACATTCCGCAACGAGCAAATTCTCTCCATGTCAATGTGTGACATGCCATGGTTCGCGGACATTGCCAATTTCATTGTGACCGGAATTGTCCCGTGTGAGCTCTCTTTCAACCAAAAATAAACTCAAACGGGATAGCCTGGATTTTTATTGGGATGATCCGTACTTGTTTAAAATTTGCACGGATGGTGTGATTAGAAGGTGTGTCCCGGAAGGTGAACAATTGAGCATTATGGAGGCTTGTCACTCCTCCCCCTATGGTGGCCATCATAGAGGGGTGAGGACAGCTTTGAAGGTTTTGAGTTGCGGTTTCTACTGGCCGACTTTTTTTAAGGATGCTAGGGATTTGGTAAAGAGATGTGATCAATGCCAATGAGCAGGAGGGATTTCCAAGAAAGATGAGATGCCTCTTAACACAATTCTTGAAGTTTATATCTTTGATATTTGGGGTATTGATTTTATGGGTCCTTTTGTTAGCTCGTGTGGGAAACTTACATTCTAGTTATAGTGGATTATGTGTCAAAATGGGTTGAGGACATGGCCTTGCCCAACAATGAATCTAGAAGTATAGTGGCATTTCTTAAAAAGAACATCTTCACAAGGTTTGATACACCCCGGGCAATCATTAGTGATGGTGGTTCGCACTTTTGTAATAGGGCTTTTGATACCTTGCTCTCCAAGTATGGTGTTAACCATAAAGTCTCTACACCTTACCATCCGCAATCAAGTGGCCAAGTTGAAGTATCAAATAGAGAAATCAAGAGCATCTTGTCGAAAACCGTCAATGCAAATCGGACCAATTGGTCCAAAAAGTTAGATGATGCTCTATGGGCCTACCGGACCGCGTACAAGACCCCAATTGGTATGTATCCGTACCGGTTGGTATTTGGGAATGCATGTTACCTACCGGTGGAATTGGAGCATAAGGCTATGTGGGCCTTGAAGAAGCTTAACCTTGAATGGGATGTTGCGGCCAATCTTCGTGTGGAACAACTAAATGAACTTGATGAAATCCGGTTCCATGTATACTCTAGTTCGTCCTAGTATAAGGACAAAATAAAGTACTTACAGGACGAATATGCTTGTGGAAAGGAGTTCAAGGTTGGTGATTTGGTCCTCTTGTTCAACTCCCGTCTAAGGTTGTTTCTCGGAAAGATGAAATCAAAGTGGATTGGGCCATTTGAAGTTGTATGTGTAACCCCATTTGGTGCTCTAGATTTGAAGAACAAAAATGGTGAAGTCTTTAGGGTGAATGGGCACCATGTCAAGCATTATCTGGGGAAGATTGATGATAGCCATGTTGTGGTTGTGGTTTATTTCAAATGATGTGTTGGTAACCCGCATCGTACCGTGACATTAAATCAGGCGCTTCTTGGGAGGCAACCCATGTCTTTTTCTTTTTCTTTGATTTTCTTTGTAGTTTAGGATTTTTGAGCTAAATGGTTGTGAGATATTGCAGGAATTATGTTGATGCAGTACCAAACAAGATGGAAAAATCTGCCCAGTCTCTTAAGTTTGCCAGTGCGGCCGCGGTACACATAGTGCGGTCCGCACTGGCATGAGAAAAAAGAGGTGTTCTCTGAAGTTTTCCACCACGGCCGCATTCCATTTAGTGTGGTCCGCGGTGGGCTTCCGCGACCGCGGTCTGCTTTTGTGCGGTCCACGGAGGCTATCTTCTGAAGCTTCACTCGAACAAACCCAGCGTGGTCCGCGGTCGCTTTTGCGCAGCCGAGCTGGTAGGTAAGGATGGGCCTCAGTTTACACTTTTCGAACCTTGAATCCTCAGAGCCCTAAAACTACCGTTCATTCTTTCACTGCTCACAATTCTTACTTGCTTGGATTAATTGCATATAATCTTCACAAATCTGGTAACATTTCATGCATTTTTGATTGATTAATTTCATATTTTCATTTTATTTGCTTGCCCAGTAGTTTTTATCTTCTTCTTTCTTCTCATAGCTTCTGCTTTTTCATTCAACTATTAGCGTAGGGTAGTATTTGTTGCTCGGTTGTGCACTTGATATGCCTAATAAATGAGTGAACTGAATAGGGACAAAGTAGGTGGAAAATTTGAACAAGTTTGCAAAATAATTTAAACCCTAACTTAGTGCCCGTAAAATTTGCCCTGTGTGGCCCGCGGTTGCCTTAGCATAGTCCGCGTTGCTATTTTGTGCGGACCACGGTGTTCATATGACTGTAAACTAAAATTGCTTCCAGCACGGCCGCATTACACTTTTGCGGTCCGCGCTGGCCCACTGCAGTCGCAACCCCAATTTGTGCGAACCGCGGTGGAGAGATTC
Organism: Nicotiana glauca; assembly: GCA_026770625.1. Lineage (NCBI taxonomy): Eukaryota > Viridiplantae > Streptophyta > Magnoliopsida > Solanales > Solanaceae > Nicotiana > Nicotiana glauca. Next base: position 78,314 of record MU733464.1, read on the forward strand.
AGAGAGATGATATTATGGGCCTTTACCCAGTGCTTCGCGCGGTCCATAGTGCCTCCAACGCGGCTATACTCACTTTTGTGCGGGCTGCGGTGATGTGTTCTGCAACTATTTCTGCAATACTTTATATGTTATCTGCAATTTATTTCATTCACCTGTTTCAATGCCTATGCTTAAACTAACAATGTTAGATGTGTTTGCTTGCAGACAATGGTAAGGCAAAGAGGAAGAGGTGAAAACCAACCCTGCCGAGGTGACTCCTCCCAGGGAAGCAAAGGAAAACAAGTTAAACTCACTCCACAACCTAGAATGAAAACAAGGAAAAGACTGAGGATTGTTGAACCAGTTGATGACCAATCGGGGAGTGAGTACCTGCCTTTTCAAGACCTCTCCTCCGACTTAATGCCAGCTCCCTCAGTTCCAGTTGCCCAAGCTCCAGAACGTATATCTTCTGAGTCCCGGCAGCGGTGAGTACTCCACCTCCCCCATAGCTTCAGTATCTGGGGAGAGTGCAGGCGGAGGTGGTGTGGACAGTGATGGAGGTGGTGTGGACAGTGATGGAGGTTCCCCAGAGTGGTGTACCTCAGGTTGGGGGTGTTGACCGGACTAGAGATCCCGCAACTTGGGAGGATAAGTTCGTCAATCAGTTAGCGTTCCACAAGTTTAGGGTGTGGTGGCCTCTGCGAAAGCTGATTCTAGAAATGAGTTTTGTTGAGTGAGACCTTTTACCCCTACTCCTAAATGTGCATAGACAATTTCACACTCGAGTGGGTTGGGAGCACTTTCGGAGTAACTGTGTAAAGGCAAATGAGCACATGGTCAAAGAGTTCTATAGCAATGTGGCCCACATCTTGAAGGGCACCAAAGTAACCAAAGTGCGAAACAAAACAGTGATATTTACTAGGAAGGCACTCAATGAATACTTAGGGTTTGATGATGAGGATGAGACCCTGTATAATGAAAAGTTGGCAATGGGCGAAGAAGTTCGTTCGTGGTTAGTTTTATACTTAGCAATCCCGGGTACTGTTCCAAAGTGGGTGCAAGTAGGAACCAAAATATTTCAAAAGACCTTTAACTTTGAGGCTCGGGGGTGGTTGACTTTTATGTGCAGTCGGTTTGACCCCACTACCCACGATCAGACTATTCCACCTACCCGGACTATTTTGGTTGCATCTATTATGATAGGATACCCTATCAATGTGGGAAATGTGATGTCCCATCTGATATCGGCTGTGGGGCTTGAGCATGATCGGAACTGCCCTTTTCCCAATACCCTCACCATGTACTTCAAGCACCTAGAAGTGGAGAAGAAACCATTTGATATCAAGGTCAAGCCAGTGGCTCCATTCTCCTGGTTCAGTATGAAGGGCCCATACAACCCTAAAGACAGCAAATCCAAGCCACATGCATCTGCCCTAACTGGCCAGTCTGAGGAGCCAGTTGCGGTAGACCCATCCACTGAGCCTGCTGCACCTACTACTGACTTGCCTTCAGGACCTTCCTCTACTGCTGGCCCCTCTACTTCAGCTGACCTGGGTATCCCATCTTCCTGGAAACATCCCATCACTACCCATCAGCTGAGCCAGGCACTTCATAGCATGAACAACTGGATGTCAGCTGCGACATCCAAGTTGTCTACTCTATCTTCCACTATTGGGTCTCAATCTGCACCACAGACAGTTAAGATCCCTCAGTCTATTAAGGACACACTGAAGAAGCTCCTAGAGAACCAGGAAAAGATGCTGAAGACACAAGATGCCTTGTCTAAGGCAGTGGAGTGACAAGTCAAGGCTTTGAAGGAGCTTGCCCGGGAGCACAAGAAGATGAGGAAATCACGGGCTTCCAAGGAGTCTGTGAATGAGCTTCGAGCAGATGTGGACGAGCTATTGGCTGACCGGATGCCTCTAGACTTGCTATTTGGGGATCCAGCCCCAGCAGTAGCACCAGTAGCAGAGCCACAACAGGAGCAGACTCAGAGGCTTCCCAGGAAGAAGATGAAGCTCCCCAGTGCAGCTGAGGTGATCATTGAGTTGGCAGACCCACATGAGGTCTCCTCTAGTTTGCCACATGATGCACCTGACATCCAGACGGTCCAGGAATAGGCCCCAGTCCCAGCAGCAAGAGACCGGTAACCAGTCTGAGGTTCCCGCACATACAGAGAACTTGGGGACCACTGATGATCCCATGCAGACGGACCAGGCTTAGGGAGACCCTATATCCTTTCTAGTGATTTTTTATGCTTATTTTGCTAGTTGTCATTGGGGACAATGCCAGCTTTTATTCGTGGGGGTGCGCCCTACTTTTTTTGTTTTATCTAGATAACTTTATATACTAGTGTACTTAGTTTATGTTTCTGTTATTTTCTATGTTGGTCTGTATATAACTTTACATTTGGCTACTTTTCTCGTACTTTTTATTCTCTCTTTAGTTTGTATATAAAGTTACATTTTAGTACATACTCATCCCCCATTATATATTCTAATCCCCAATTGTACATATTCATACTATTTTCTATTTTTTGCAAAAAAAGATTCGTTTTTAGCTTTATAGATAGGCTCGTAGCCTTTTGTTTTGTTTTTGGCGTTTTCAATGAGCCCTTCGTTTTCTTAATGCCACGGTTCTTTCCCAAGGGTGGAGTATTGTACGAACCGGGTGGCTCTTCCCAATGATAGATGGCATGACAACCTTCTTAAGGGTTTGAGTCTATTTTTTTTCGTTTTTGATAGTTTGTAGTTAAGGGTACCTCATGCAAAGCTTCACTTGGGCCTAGCACATTTGCATTTGATCCCATGGTCAAAGACATAATGTTGTGTTTAGAATGGTGAAAGTCGTGTCCTTGAGACTCTTGTGTTGACCAAACAATCATCATGTGGTCTTTTCGGACCATTGTGTGCTTAAATCGTAACTAAGGTCGTTGTGGGTCCTCGACTCCATGTCTTTAGCAATCCTTGAGTGTATGTGGTGAGAAATCAAATTTTGAGTCCAAGTCCCGAGCCAATGGTCTAGAACTTGCCCTGAATGCTTGTTGAGGCAAAATTTTGAGTGAAATTTGACTTGAGAAGTGATTATAGGCTCTCCTTGATCCAAATGATTGTTTGAACAAATCCATAGCCTACCATTGATAAGATCCCTAGTAAACCCTTTTGAGCCTAGACCTTCTTCTTTCAAAAACCATAATACAAGCCTTTATCCGTTCTCAAAGATACCCTCTTTTGGTACCTAAATCTTTCCTTTAGCACTTGGCAAAAGTATAAGTTTGGGGGGAGAGACGGGGAGTGAAACAAAGTGATAAAAAGGTACAAAAGCAAATGAAAAGAGAGAAAAGAAAAAGACAAAAAGAAAGCCCAATATGAACAAGAATAAAAAGGGAGTAAAGGAAAATAAAAGTGAAAAAAAAGGTGTGGAAAAAGTAGAAAAAGGAGAAATGTTTTGAATTGCATAAGAAAGAGTGACATTGTGTCTTTCTAACCCCTTGAAAAGGAGTGAAAGACTCAAAGAGTCAAGAGAATTGTGCCAAAAAAATCAAAAGAAGTGCTTAAGGGAAGATTTAACCCACATGAATAAAAACATAACCTACCCTTACCCAAAAGCCTTCACATTGACTTCACAAAAGCCTTATATGATGTTGAGTTAAATGACGCTTGCATTAGTGGATACTTACATGAGGGTCAAGCATATGGTACCTATAGCCGGACTTGTGACCTTTTTCTTGAGAGAGATGAGTGAATTCCATTAACCTCGGTTTGTATGCCAATACTCCAGAAGGTGAGGTTTGCATAGGAATGTTGAGGATGTGTGAGTTGGGTTCCACAATGACCAAAGTAATTAAGAGAAGTGCTTTAGTGTAATGAGTCAACTCTTGATGCTCTTGTGTCACATTTGGTCCATAGTTTTTCAAAGTGTATATGTGTTAATGATGCATATTGAGGGCAATTGTTAGTCCCAATTGATGCTTGTTGAGGTTACTTTAGAATATCTGGAATTACTTGGATTTTCCTTTAAGGGGTGGGTCTTATTTTGTTTGCTTGAGGACAAGCAAAGGTTTAAGTTTGGGGGAGTTGATAAGTTAGGATTTTAACGTATTTTATGCCCATACTTGCCTATGCTTTAATTATAAATTGCTACAAAATAGTCCCACAATACTCACAGGTTGTGCTTGATTGCAGGGTTGATCGACGAAGTGACGAAATATCAAAGATCAGCTCAAAAAGGAGTGACACCTGCTCAAGTATCAAATACCAAGAAATCTAAGGAAAAGAGAACCTCGTGCGGACCGCGCAAATATGAATGCGGCCGCACTAGGAGTTTCAGAGAGTTGTATAATCAGGCTGAAGGCAACACGACCACACTACTCATTTGGTGCAGTCCGCGGTCAGGCTCCGCAGCCACACTACTCTTTTGTGTGGTCCGCGGACATGAGGTTCAGAGACTTAACTAATTTGGGCTTAAGGCTACTCGGCTGCGGTACTCGTTACGCGGTGGTTGCTTCGCGGCCGCGCTACCTTTTGGTGCAGTCCTCGGAGCAGAGATTCAGAGAGGTGAAGATTCTCAGGGTTCCAGCCATGCGGTCCACTGTCCATAATGTGCGGACCGCGCCAACTCCCTCCGCGGCCGCGGTACACTTCCACGCGGTCCGCGATCCGCGGTCCTCAAGTTCAGAGAAGCAGAAATGTAAAGACCAAGAGCCAGTGCGGCCGCGGTCTATTTTGTGCGGCCCGCACTAACCCCGCAGGGATATTTTTGTCTAGTTTTTCCAGCCTAATATAAATAGAATATTTTACCATTTTTAGGTCAGTTTTTGTATTCCAGTAACAGCTGCGCTCATGAGACCCGGTTCTGTAGCCATTTTTGGCACTTTAGCTTTAATTTTACGATAGATTCTTGTGATTTCTTTTTAGTAATTAATTAATATGCTTAGTTCTTCATCTATTTCTTCATTTTTTTCTTTCAAGCATGAGTAGCTAAACCCATTAGGTAGGGTTGTGGCTCAATCCTAGTGTGAGTAATTGATGGGTGTAGCCATCTAAGATTAGATTGATTATGGGTGTTTGTTATTTGGGTTGATTTTATATTTTTTATTTAAGAATTGGTGGTTGCAAGTACTGATTCAAGCCTTGTGGGTTTGACTCTTCTTGAGAAAGAGAGTGTATGACCCCAAAATTGACCCAACAAGGAATTAGGATGGACTCATGAGAAATGATAGTCCCAATTAACGGGTTAAATCTCGAGAGAGTAATCACCCTACTTGAACCTTAGTTGCTTGATCTAATTGGCCTACCCAATTGGTCTCGAGAAAGTCAATTGGGCAAAATCACTCTCTCTACCGAGAGGTGTGAGAGTGGGTACAATTGTGCAACGGTTATAGCATAAGCCCCAAATATATCAATTTATCCTTAGTAATATCTACCCGTCAATTAGCCACCTAGGTGATGTCACGACCCTAGTGCCTTTCTTCCCATTAAATACAACTTTAGAATTATTCTGGTAGCATAATTTAGCGTTAATCATTAGTTTTATAATAGTAGTTATAAAATCAAAAATCAAGATTGTTTGAAGTGACATTAGGAGTACAAACACATCTCTAGACTAGACAGAAAATCCAACTTCACTACTAACTCCCTGAGGAAATCGATTCCGACCTCTATTCGGGTAAAAGCTATTACGATCCGCTCTCCCTACTTTGGTGTAGCATCGAGTTGGCAACAATCAGTTACCATAGCTGTAATTTCTGGTAGTGTGTGAATGGATGTTTTTGGTTCTAATTAAGTAAATTGTTACTGGAAGTTAGGTTCTAAGAAGAGTATGAAAATGTTTTCCATATTTTTTATTTAATGTATGAAACTTTTACTTGCATCAACACATACCAGAAGGCCACGACCAACAAATTACTAATTGAGTGGGACTTACTAATTAGGTCACCATTTTAATCCTTATCTTTTGCAGCTTTTTTACTTTTTACCATCTCTTTCAACCTAATATTCATTTTCCACCTTAAATGTGTTTGGTAGTGCGTCATTCTAAAAAAGATTGCAAAATTTTTGAAAACGTGCACAATGTGCATTTAAGAAATTCATGAATCGACTTTCCAATCAACTTTACGAAATTCTATTTGAGATCTATTGCATCCCATTCGTGTATACAATATAGTTCCAAAAATTAGCTCTTAGGATTTATATGGCATCTATAGGAATACACAGTTTCATTTCTCCAAAGCTCTTGATGAACTCTTTTCTTCCCTATCCCAAATAAATTGACTTGATTAATAGTTTTGCACCTAAGCTCTGGCTCATACGAATTTTTATCTACTTCGATCCGCCGTTACGTGTTTCGTCACAACTGGCGTATGTTGAAAGATTGTCAAGAGAATTGGCTCAGATATGTTAAGGCTAATCCTTATTTCTTTTTGGCATGATCCAAATAATACAAATGAAACGAGCAAAATACGCAACTTTCATAAATGACTCGATTCATTTAAATTGTAGGGGTGTCAATATTGTTGATCCCCCATGTAAATTATTATATCTACAGTTCATGTGTCTCAGAAAATACGTAAGTTAATAAAAGTTTACTTCATGATATTAATCAGAGGTATATGGTCTTATGATATTCTGAGAGATTTTATTAACGTATTTCTCATGCGTTGCATTCATTTACATGTTCATTAACCCATGACTCAGACGACATTATATATATATATATATATATATATATATATATATATATATATATATGTGTGTGTGTGTGTGTGTGTGTGTGTATGCGATATGGGAAAAGGTCACGGCGTTATATACGCACCACCACCTGATCAGCTGGTATACGATGATGATATTGCCCACCGTGGCTGAAATGATATGATGGGATACCCTCAGAGGCTTGATAATGTTGTGTACATACAGACCTATGCATTACATGATGTTTATAGCATTTTTATGACATTATAAATATTTCATGTATAATAGAGCTATCCAGACTTACATGTTGAGTCATTTACTCTATTTTTCTTCCATGTCCTTTATATGCTTATTTACGTGTCTTACATACTCAGTACATTATTCATACTGATATTCTTTTGTTGGGGATGCTGCATTGATCTTGCAGGTATGGATAATTAGTTTGACGAGCCCTCATAGTAGATGAGATTGGCATTCAACGAAAGATTGGTATGACTCCACCTCATTCGGAGTGCAACTAGGTGTATGAGTCATCGTGTCAGAGTTTTGCTACAGACTTATGGGTAGGCCAGTACGTTGTCCCATTTGGCATCAAATAATCTTAAAGGCTTTGTAGACAGAGGTTGAGTTTGTACAATATATCAGAGGCCTTGACGGCCCACATGTATTCATGTCTTAAGAACGATAGTTTATTGATACAGTTTTTCCCACTTACAGTTGTACATTATGAGTTGTGGCCATGTTGGCCCATGATAGTTACAAAAGAAATGAGTTCTACTAACTCGACCAATGTATGTTCAAGTTTTTGTTGAATGATCATGAGTTACAGAGTGGTTTGCTCAGGCTAGCTCGGCACCGGGTGCCAGCCATGCCTCCCCAAGTTTGGGGCGTGACAATACCGTTCCTTGAAAAGTGGAACAAGAAACATACATATTGCTCTACCTTTGAATATCCATTTTTGACATTTTACTTCTTGCCTTCCCCTCATCTAAATTTTTGTGTTGCAGATGTGGCTGTTGTGCCGGAAGTGATCCCCGACCTAAGGCAATGGGTCGAGGGGTTGGTATCATAAAAAACTTATTCTGAGCGTGCTTGGATAGAGTTGTCAAAGGGCCAATGGGAGGCCTGTTACCACAATAATTTTCGTTCTTTGGAAAGGTTTTCAGTCGGGCTTTGTTATTATACTTACTAATCTTTTTCATTTTGTAGGCTTTGGGAAGGACGTGCCATTGAGGCTCCCCTTTGCTGAAGGAGAGCTTTCCCCATCTACCCCGTAGTAGGGCAAAGAGAAGAAAAGAAAGGAGGGTCCGAGTTCCCCAAGCACTGGAAACAAAAGGCCGGCCAAGAGGCCCCATAAGCCTAAGGGGAATATCATCCATGTATCTCTAGAATCCGTCCAAAATATGATCGATGAGACCAAAGACAAAGACGAAGAATAAAACTCTAGATTAGTTCCTCGTGTACGAGCTGGCAGCGAGGTTGAAAGAACGATTGGACAGGTGGGAGCTGAAGCTACTTTTCCCCGACCTGATGAGCCCGAGCCGAAAAGAGTTGAAAATGCCTCTCCTCGAGGTCGGGAGGATACCGAGGAAGCAGTCGAGGTCGGTGCAGAAACCACACCCGAAGCTTCCCTTGACGAAGGAGGAGCCCCAAAATATTCACTTGGGGCAATGGAGATTGGAGATTTCTCCTCAATGCCTTCCTTCTCTGATACGACTATCAAGGACGCTCACGCAATGGAGGTTCGCCCCAGTGAAGAGGTCCACGGAGCAGAAGACCTTTTCACAGGCTATTTTGCTGAAATGGAAGATGTTATTGGGCAGGGTGACTTGGACATACCGAGGAAGGGCTCGGATGAGGCTTCCTCGAGCTATAAACTGACCAACCAATTCCTGGACCCCAACATCGATCTGGGTGTAAGCCGCCTCTTATCATCTCAATCCCAGAGGCTGCTCAAGTTTTCTCTGACCCCGTAGGGGTGGCTAGCTATCTTTGATGCTTGGTCATTGAAGAGGACCAAGCCAAAATGGATGTAGTGGAAGTTGCCTACTTGTTCATCGAGGCCCAGCCTGCTCTAAATCAAGTAAGTTCAAGGGCCACTATATTTTTATGACTTTAAATTTGTAGATATATTTAACATTTCCTCCTTTCTCGTAGGCTTCGGTGTTGAATCATGAGGACTTTCTTCGAATCTGAGAGGAACGCATGGCCGAGGTCCAGAGCCTTACATAGAAATGCAACACTTTCAAGCTTCTTAGTGAGAAGCTTCAAGTGGACCTAGTGGAGGGTTGAGATGCTCATTTTGAGATGCGTGAGCTGGTATTCCGGGTTCTTCATGATAGTGAGCACGAGTAGGAGATAACATCTAACAATACCATTCTGCAGGTTCGATAGAGGCTTGAACAGATCAAGGGCTTCCAAGGGCAAATAGATAAAGTGGGAGCCAAAGCCGAACAGTTCAAGGGATGAATGGATATTTTGGCTACACAAAAGGAAACCATTCAAGCAGAGCTGGATTCAGCCAAGTCAAAACTCCAATATGCAAGAGATAATACCTCGATTCAAGCGAAGAAGGTCGAAGAGCTCGAGTCCAATTTAGCTAGTTTGACTAAAGAGCTCGAGGTTGCCAGATCTAAAGCGACTGTGGAAAATACTAAGGCCCAGGCTACTGAGGCTCAACACAAAGTCGATGTCGAAGCCACCCTCGAGCAAGGAAAGGCCATAGTGGATCATTCATAGTGGAAGGCTCTAAGGGAGGCACTTGAGGGAGTCATTGCACAAAATTTTGACATATCTTCCGAACTCGAGATCGTTAAGGCTGGGGAAGCAGAGGCTGGGAAGCTAGCATTTCCCAATGAGGGTTCTCAGAATGTGAGCGGATCTGCTGGAGAATACTCCAAGGGTGAAGAAGCTTCCTCTGATAATAATCGTGCTACTTAGGCCTAGTAATTTTCATTTTTTAGGATGATCGGCTTTTGTAAAGAATTTTGATCTGGCCATGTGGCCCGTGTAAGAAAAAATTTGATATATAAAAAATTTCTTCTTCCCATGGTTACCGAATCCATTGTCCTTTAGTTATTTTATTCAAGTGTCAAAGTACCTTAGTACAAAGTTATATGGTTGTATTCAACGGTCCCAGGTCGGACATTCGAACTTGACCTAAGGTAGTTTTTGATAAATCAGAGTCGAGTGAGATTATTATCTAGAACCGGAATAAGGTAATGTTTGAGTTTAATGTTCGAGTGAGAATGTTATCTTGAACTCGAAATCAGGTGGCCCTTAGTCTCGAAGAACAGTCCCCGAGTGAGAATTTATTCCAACTCGAGTTGCAGTAGCCTTTAAGTTTATAGTCGACTAAGAGTGATATTTTGAACTCGAAGTGAGAATAGCCCTTAGGCTTTTGTATTTGGTCGATTTGGCCTCTGTAGAACCATCGTCATAATATATATAAGGCTTTCTACCCTTATTTGGCTTTCAAGAATTTTTTCCTTTGATTTGTCATTCATGTTCGCAAAGGTTGTAATGCCTTAGCATGACATAATGAAGTCGTGTTCGAGGGTTCTAACAAAACCTTGATTTTACTACCTCACTGGTTAAGGCATTATCAGAGTTCGATATTTATCGACGTTCTGCCGAGGGTAGCCTTTTAGAACTGATTGTGAAAAGAATTCGAATACCTATTTTGTTACAGGATTCGGACATCTTCGAGCCATGTTAATTTGGCTTTAGCCTTTTTGGGACTTTCCTCTTGGTCTTGTTCTCCCGTTATACTTCGAGCTTGTTCGAAGCGTCAGTCCCCAAGTGGGATAGCCGTGGCCTATAAAAATCGAGTGTTGCCTTTTTAAGGTCTTATGATCTTGAGGTTTTAGTACTTTGATCTTATCTATTTTTCGGACAAAAGTCCCCGAGTGTAGGGTTAATTGTTTGAAATTCAGCTGTGATTGGCCCCTAAGCATGTTTACAAAATAGATCAAGAGTGTGAAATTGTAAAGTAGAAATGTTTTCTAAGGCATGAGATATCTACAAGGAAAAACACTTTTTTTAATAGATGATTATACATGCGTACATGTTTGATGTTAGGGCTCGAGTAACCTATATGGGCACGGTTCATTAGACTGTTTGGCTCTTATAAAATTTACCTATTGAGACCCCCTGCTACGAAGTAATTACCTTACAACAAAGTTGACATTCGAGGGTAATGCCCCCTAGTATTCGAGGTTGATTGTAAAGAAGCCTTGGATACTGTTGAATTATTCTAAGTTAGCCTGATCAATGGCTTTCTCGTTAAAACCTCACCGAAAAGACCCATTTGGGACAAATACCAGTCTAAGGGAAAAAGAGTGCAACGCGTGCTTTCAGACCTAAAGAGTTCATATTGAAGAATCCATCACCGTCCTCTATCGATCACTTGCAATTGGTAGTTTAAAATATAAATGAAAATGGAGAAGGTTGTACCTTAGCAGTAATATCGCTTTAAGAGTGATATATTCCAATTGTTTGGCAATTTCTCGTCGTTCATCGTGCTGAGCTTGTAGGATCACTTTTCGATTATGCCGAGGACCTGATATGGTCCCTCCTAATTTGGACCCAGTTTTCCTTCATTCGGGTTTTGGGTGTTGAGGGTAACTTTTCTTAGCACCCAGTCCCCAATTTTAAAGTGTCGATGATTGGCTATTCGGTTGTAGTAGCTTTCGATACGCTGTTTTTGTGCGGCCAATCGAACGAGGGCGGCCTCGCGCCTTTCATCCAACAATTCTAGGATTGTATTCTTGGCCTCGTTATTTGATTCTTCCGTTGCATATCAAAACCTGAGGCTGGGTTCCCTACCTCGACGGGGATAAGAGCTTGGACACCATAGACCAAAAAGAACGGTGTTGCCCCCGTGTTGGATTTTGATGTTGTGCGGTATGCCCAAAGAACCTTGGGAAATATCTCTTTCCATTTTCCCTTAGCGTTAGTCAGTATTTTCTTAAGTTTTTGAATGATGGTTTTATTGGTCGATTCGGCTTGTCCGCTCTCGCTGGGATGGTATAGCGTTGATAAAATCCTTTTAATCTTGTGATCCTCACAAAATTTAGCCACTTTGTTGCCGATGAATTGCTTTTCGTTATCGCATACAATCTTGACAAGCATCCTGATTCGACATATAATGTGGTCCCAAATGAAGTCTATAACTTCTTTTTCTCTTTCTCGAAAGCATGTGCTCAACCTACTTAGAAAAATAATCAGTCATAAATAAAATAAACTGAGCTTTACTGGGGCCGATGGTAAAGGGCTGACAACGTACATTCCCCATTTCATGAATGACCATAGGGATAAGACCGAGTGTAGCTGCTCCCCGGGCTGGTGAATCATCGGCGCATACCTTTGACATTTGTCGCACTTTCGAACGAACTCTTTTGTATCCTTTTTGATATCAGCCTAATAGTACCCTGCTTTGATAACTTTGTGAACCAATGATTCGGCACCTGAGTGGTTCCCGCAAGTGCCTTCATGAATCTCTCGTATGACGTAGTCAGTGTCTCCTAGTCCCAAAAATATCGCCAATGGCCCATCGAAATATTGTCCTGAATTCCATCCTCAGCCAAAGTGCACCGTGCTGACTTCATGCATAGAGTCCTTGACTCATTCGGATCTGGTGGGAGCTTCCCGTTCTTTAGGTATTCAATGTTCTTGTTTCTCCAATCCCAGGTCAAACTTGTAAAGTTTATTTCAGTGTGGCATTCTTCGATATTGATCTTGATAGTTGTACGATAGTCCCCGAGTTAAGTTCGTCATGTTCGACCGATAACCCCAAGTTTGCAAGGGCATCAGCCTCGCTATTCTGTTCCTGAGGTATATGTTGTAAGGTCCATTCTTTAAAATAATGTAAAGTTACCTGTAGCTTGTCCAAGTATCTCTGGATTCGATCTTCTAGGATGAAGTTCTGTTGAGTTGGTTTACCACAAGTAGGGAATCACATTTGGCCTCGATGACCACTGCTCCCAACTTTTAGCCAGCTCGAGACATGCAATCATAGCCTCATACTCGGCCTTATTGTTAGTTAACTCTAAAGTTTTGATAGATTATGAGGCTTCAAAATGATGCCCATCCTGGACCCTTTCACATTCGAAACACCATCCGTGAAGTGGGTCCACACCCCCGATGATGTACCCGATTTTAGTAATAGTTCATTTTTTACCTCGGGTACGAGGGCTGGCATGAAGTCGGCCAAGATTTTGGACTTGATGGCCATTTGGGGATGATTCACGATATCTTACCCGCTGATCTCGACGGCCCATTTGGCCAGTCAACCCGAGGGTTCGGGTTTGTGTAAAATGTTACGAAGGGGATAGGTAGTTACGACACAAATCGAGTGACATTGGAAATATGGTTTTAGTTTCCTAGAGGTGCTTATTGAAGCAAGCACTAATTTTTCTATGTGTGGGTATCAGGTCTCTGTAAGGCCCTGGAAAATTTCGATGTGTAATTTAAGGTTTTGTGGTGCCGAGTTAGGATAAAGTGTTCAGAAGTAGTACAAATTTGTCTAGCTCGCCGCGGTTCGGACTTTTTAAGTTGGAGAATGCACTAAGGTCTTGAAGAAACATTTTTGTAGAAGAACGCAATTCTATGATCTGATTTGCGGCCGCAAAATTTTCACGCAGACCTCATGCCCATCTCAAAGTGAAGAAGAAGTTGAACTAAGTTGAAGACCATTATGCGGCGCATTATAAAATTGTAGATCAGGTCTGCGGTGCATTTCGCGACTGCAGAACAGGTCTGCATACCGCAGACCTGCCGCAGACCCAACCCGAAACATCAATTTTTGAGCATCAATTGTGCGACCATTTTGCGAGCCGCACATCTGTTATGCGGTCCTTTCTATGACCGCAGATCTGAGTTGGATGGTCCATTTTCCTATTCTTTTAACCCGACTCCATTTTGATAAATAGCATTAGGGGCTTCATTTGGGATGATATTCTGATCATTTTAGAGAGAGGTAAGAGCAATATATATATATATATATATATATATATATATATATATATATATATATATATATATATATATATATATATATATATATATATATATATATAGAGAGAGAGAGAGAGAGAGAGAGGGAATCTAGCAATCTAATCATCCAATCTTGCATCAATCCTCAAGAATCAAGGAAGTCAATCACTAGATCATTATCTTTCGGGGTAAGTCCTACTTCTATGATTTCAAACAAGAGATTATAAGTTCAAATATATATTGTGGGGTTGGAAATAAGCCATGAATATGACACAAAGCTGTAGTATGTAGAGTAATAAACCATTTTGGGTAGTTTCTTGTTGAAATTGGTTGAGGGAGGAAGGGATTACCATTGTAGAAGACTTGTGGTCTATTTTGCATGCTAGGTGTTTGACAAAACTCATAAGAGAGTTACACCATGAAAATCCTTCTAACTATTAATCGATTTTCGCTATCTTCCAATAGACTGCTATTGCTAGAAGTGTTGGAGCGTTGTAGTAACTTAAGAAAATATCAAGCAAGGTATGTAGGCAAACATTTCTCTCTCGGAATTGAACTCCATAAAGTTTACATAAGTTTAAGTATGATCGGCCCAAAATCCTAAATTTCTACGTTCTGGGTTATCCCTTATAAATGTATAAACTTGATTATTCCGAATGAGTCTTATATCAAAAGATAACTGTTTAAAGTATGGTATGGTTATCAAAATGTTATGGTTTTGAGTTGTATTTTGAATGAAAACTAGTATACCAATTGGGTGAGGAAAACTTGATATGCTTGATACTCATAATGCTTATGTGTACCAAATGTCTTGGCTGATTGTGTCTACTTGTTGATCATCTATAAAGATGTTTGAAATAAATTAATAGAATTTGGGAAATAGAGCGTGTCCAACGTGCCAAGAACTTAAGTTATAATTATGCTTGGTGATGCCTATGAAATGAGAAAATGTGAAACATATTATGAAATGAACCCTGACTTTACTTCCCGTAAATGACTTCAAAAATAGAGTGGCCTAAAGGCTTTTGTACTCAATTTATGCCCATAAACGGCTGTTTGAGATAATGCTTTGCCTTATAAATACATCCAATGTGATTCGAGTTCTTACATACTCTGGTGTTGAAAATTGTACATTGTCGTGATTGGAAAAGAGTATTCAAGAATAATTGGTGTAATTTCTTGTTTATGACTTTGATGTGTGTTTCTATTGTGGGTTGGTATGCCCCCTCCTTTGTAAGAATCCTTTGTATTTAAAGTTTCATTACTAATGAACTTGAGGTGTATTATTTCTGAAATACTCTATATGCTAGTAATTGGTGATGATCCTTGAACTTAAATGAAGTGAAAGTATGGAATATAGAATGCCTCCATCGTGCCATGAACAATGAATCTTGTGAAAGGCCCAAATAGCCAAGGAAATATTTTTATTGTGAGAGGTTGAAAATATTAACAATGATCTATACAATGTGAGAGATTCTGAGATGAATAAATTAACTTTTATGCTATCTTGGGTGCAAAATCTAACTAAAAAAATATTTTTGGGAGTATCATTAACAAAACCGAGGAAGGATGAGTCATAAGGCCCACACCTGAAACAACCAGTGCAGGTGTAGGGGTGGATTGTGATTATTCCCCTCATTGGGGATGAAATTGAAATATTGCTGAAATTGTGATTATTCCTCTCATTTGGGATGAAATTGAAATACTGCTGAAATTGTGATTATTCCCCTTAATTGGGATGGAATTGATAACAACTATGATTTGGAAAAAAGTCAGCCCACACGGCATACGTAGGAAGGCGACCTAGATGATCGGGTGGATATCAAATGCCATATTGCGCACATGGTGGTACTGTGCTGGAAATTAAAATTGGAAATTGTGATTGTGGTGAATGTCTCCAAAGATATGACCTAGCCGATCGGGTCGTGATCGGACTCCGTGCTAACAAAGACGGTGGTATAACTCATATAGCTGCTAATGATCTCCCAACTAAAATTATATATGTATTATTTAATTTTCGTACTTTAAAAGAAGTCTTTTATGTTTCAATTGGATATTTGGATATTGTTGATTGTGACTTGCAGTTTCCATGATTTATTTTCTTATATGGTTATTCTATTTTGAAAGAGGACCTTTATCTATACATACTAGTTCTATTCGACGGCACTAACATCCCTTTTGTCGGGGGCACTGTATCTTTAAATGATAAAGGTAGTTCCATAGCAGGCGACATCAGCCAGTGATAATGGTATTCTCTTTCCAACTGACTTGGTGAGCCCCACTTCACTTCAGGGTCATGTACCTTTTGTTCCTCATGTATCTTTTGTTCATTTATTATTATGTTTTGAGGTATAGCCGGAGCCTTGTTGCTGGCATTTCCTTATTACTCTTTAGTTGTACTTAGAGGCTCCGTAGACAGATTGCGGGTGGTTCTTGATGTGGGGAAATTAACTAGAAATGTTGGTATTTGACAAATATGCTTTTCATTAAAACTATATGCTTGTAATATTTTGGAAATTATAAATGAAACTAATAATAGAAATGAAATGGAGATTGCTAATGAAAACTACTTAGTGTTTCAATAATGGATTGCACCTCCTTTTTATTTATGAATTAATTTGGGTAGAATGAAATCTAATAGGCTTGCTCAGTCGGGTGTACTCGGTTGAGCGCAGGTCGCACTCCTTGATTTTGGGGCGTGACAGTCTCGGCCTCACCTAATGTCTGACTAACATATAAACAGGGAATTGCTTACCTTGCTCTTCTCGAACTAGGACCCCACTTACCATTATTTCCGAGACCTCTGAGTATAAGTAGATTTATTCGTCCGCTTTCGAGGGATGAAGTAGTGGCGGGCTTGACAGGTATCATTTTAGTTCTTCTAAATCTTATTGACATTTCGGGGTCCATGCAAAATTGCTCTTCTTATTAAGCAGTGAGAAGAACTGGTGACTTCTATTGGGTACCTCGAGATGAATCACAATAGGGAGGCTATCTGCCCGATCAACCTCTATATGGCCTTTACATTATCTACCACTTTGATATCCTCGATAGCTTTGATTTTATCGAGGTTAATATTGATCCCTAGATTGGACACCATGAAGCCAAGAAACTTGCCCGAGCCAAACCTCAATGCACAATTTTCTGGGTTGAGTTTCATATTGTACTTCCTTAGTATATCGAAGTCTCTTGAAAATGTTTCAAATGGTCCTCTGCTCGTAGGGACTTAACTAGAATTTTATCAATATAAACTTCCATTGATTTTTTTATTTGTTCTTCGAACATTCGATTTACTAGGCGTTAATAAGTTGCACCAGCATTTTTTAGTCTGAACGAAATTACATTTTAACAATAGATGTCTTATTTAGTGATAAACTAAGTCTTTTCCTGATCCTCCAGGTTCATCCGTATTTGATGGTATTCAGAGTAGGCATTGAGAAAACTGAGATTATCGTGGTCGGCCGTGGCATCGATCATGCGATCGATGTTCGGAAAAGATAAGTTTATTTCCAATCTTAGGGACTACCACTATGTTTGGTAACCATTCACTGTATTTTACTTCCCGAATCGACCCTATCTTGAGAAGTTTGGTTACCTCCTTCTTGATGAATGCATGCTTAACCTCGAACTGGGTCCTTCTCTTTTGCTTTACTGGACGGAACTTCGAGTCCAAGCTTAATCGATGGGTAGTGATCTCTAGTGGGATCCCAGTCATATATAGATGGGACCAAGCAAAACAATCCATGTTTTAAAAAGAATTGAATAAGTTTTTTCCTGAGCTCGGGAGTTAACCCCGTGCCCAGGTATACCTTTCAATCGGGCATATGCTCGATCAATATGATTTGTTCCAACTCTTCGACCGTTGACTTTGTTGCATCACAATTATAGGGAATTATGAAGGATCGATGTCATGTAGTCGTCCTTCTCGAAAGTTTCTTACTCCTCCATTTGAGCCGAGGTTGGTGACTGTAGTTGCTATTTGACTTCCTTCTTTCCCTTCGACTTTGATCCCTTTGTTGATGAAAGTGCGGACATTGGTATCACTTCGTCGATTGTAAACATTTCTTTGGCGGGGGTTTGTTCACCGTACACCATTTTTACTCATTCTGATGTTGGGAACTTCAGGACTTGATGAAGTGTCGAGGGAACTGCCCTCATGTTATAGATCCAAGGCCTTCAGAGCAGTGCGTTGTACCTCATGTCACCCTCGATCACATGGAACTTTGTTTCTTGGATGGTCCCGACCACATTTACTGGCAAAATAATTTCCCCTTTGGTGGTTTTACTTGCCATGTTGAAGTCGTTAAGTACTCGAGCTGCTGGAACAATTTGATCTTGTAGGCCGAGTTGCTCCATGACCCTTGATCGAATAATATTCGCCGAGCTACCTGGATCAATCAACACACATTTAACTTGAATTTTATTCATGAGGATAGATATTACCAATGCGTCATTGTGAGATTGTTCGATCTCTTCTGCATCCTCGTCGTTGAAAGACAAGGTCTCTTACGGTAAGTAGTCCCGAGTGCGTTTTCTCTTATGATTGTCACCTTGGTGCATTTGAATACCGGCCCTTGAGGAATATCGATCCCTCTAGCGATTATGTGAATCATGTGTTGTGGCTTTTCTTGCTCTTTCTGTCTATTTGAATCTCTTTTTTTGAAGTGGTTCTTGGCCCGATCACTTAAAAGGTGCCCCTCGATGAACAACCGGGCTACTTCCTCCTAGTTGTCTGCAATCTTTTATTTTATGGCCATGAGTGCCATGATATTTGCATATTTGGTTTGGGTTTGTCTAGGCCGGATCGGTCTGTAAAGGTCAAGGCCACCTGGTATCCTTGATACGCCCAATGACCGATACTATGACGGAAGCATCTACACTAAAGTTATATTCTGACAGTCGAGGTTCTTCTTTTGACCTGTCATCCTTATCGAAACCACTCTTGCTCATGAGCCCTCGGTAGCTATATCCCTGATCATTCCTTCTATCATTCTGAACGAGGTTGTGTCCAGGCCCGCTATTTCTCCAATCTCTCCCGTATGGCTAATATCGGTCTCTATTCGATCATGGTTCCCGGTCAACATCCCTTTTAACTTTGTCCATGAGCCTATTGGGATAAATCGAACCAATTGGAGCCCCTAGTTGATCATCTTCACCCTAATCTTCGACTGATATCGATTTTGTACATCGTACCAAGTGATGGTTGGATATTCGATCTTGATCAGCCATTGATACACGAGCTTACTAATCAATCTCCATACCTTATTACGATATAGCTAGGGCCGAGCCTAGATTTTCCACCTCGATCTCGGTTAGTTGTACAAAATTAGGCAAGCCCGATTTTAACCGTATACAGTCCCATTTGTTGTGCAAGTGTAATATAGACATCCTTTTTCATGTTTCAGATGGGCACCAATTTTTCATTCCGGCATGTTGCATGGTTTGGATGTACAACATATTCCTGTCCTACTACCTATGGATTGTAAATGAGGGCAGATGCAGAATGTAGGTAAACGGGTAATAATGTATCGATTGATTTCTGATGTATCGAGGTAGTCGATTTTGTGGATTTTGCAATAAAACCCAAGGATATGGTTTAATTCGAGAAAATGACAGAAATAGTGTTTAACCACAAAATGGAATTTTGACTAAAGCTATAATTTAGAAGAACACGGGTTAATGATAATCACAAGAATATACAAAAGAAAGTAAGTTGGATAGCCAGAATATAATCGAATAAAACAAGTAAACTACAATATATTCAGATGATATTTCGTCTCCCTACAACTGTTCGATCCTCTCCCTTTTATAATTATTTTGGGATGTATGCGTCTTGCTTTTCTCATAATAAGGTTATTATAGGCAATAAATGACATTGAATGCTACGTTACATAATCATTATATTTAAGACAGATTTTCTAACGTTTTCAGCATTTAATACTTATCAAATACTGCATTTGGACCTTCGTGTGCTACCAGATTCATTCCCTTGATTCTTCTTGATTATTGAACTTAAATGTCTTGAATAGGTACGAGCGCTGAATCCTTTGAATAATCACTCGTGCCTCTTCCTTTTCTTTTGCTCGCATCTGTTACCACTCGTGCCTCTTAGCTAATTGTAACACTTTGACTATTTGACCAGCCCACATGTCATGACACGTTATCTCCGTACTTCTTTAATATGTAAACCTAATTTTTTTCAATACATATAGTCCCCCCACTTGCCATTTATTCATCAATTGAATATTTGGGAAGTGAATTTCAATAAAACGGGAATTTTTGTCACCATTAATGCTGTGACAAAATTGCCGCTTCAATTGTCATTTTCATTTAATGTGCTTCACACGTGTCATCTTCCTATTAATTCTGCAGTTTTGCAACATTTTTCTAGTCTTTCTTTTCGGCTTCCCTGCCCACGAAGTTTCAGTTATCATTATTATGGCCCTTCCATCATTGCACTTTTTCCTTTGACGGTTGATCATCAGTATAAATATAACTTCTCTCTTTGTCTTTATTTCATAAAGTTTACTGAACACTTTATTTTTCAAATCTTTGTTTGTTTCTTCCTCATATCGTCTTATTTCATTATGTCTTCATAGAACCCTAACCCTAGAAGGTCGTCCATTGTTTATACCTTCCCTAATGCTCCTAGTAGGGACAGAAGGGGAGGCAGGCATCGTAGTTC
This sequence comes from Nicotiana glauca, assembly GCA_026770625.1. Classification (NCBI taxonomy): domain Eukaryota; kingdom Viridiplantae; phylum Streptophyta; class Magnoliopsida; order Solanales; family Solanaceae; genus Nicotiana; species Nicotiana glauca. Next base: position 98,663 of record MU733464.1, read on the forward strand.
AGGATCGGCATGAGGCTCTTCTACTTTATCTCCTGGTTCTAGTCCTTCTTCTAGAACCAGAGGTTCCCTTTCTCAAAAATCTTCTTCTAGGGGTAAAGAACCTTCTGAACCATTACGTGAGCCTTTAGTATAAGAGATAGTCCCTACGGAGTTGTCTTTTTATCATGATAGGGAATCTCTTAGGAATCAGGTTCTTACTTTAGACCGTGTTGATGCTTTCCCCACTCAAATTACAGAAATTTTAGCTCATGTAGTTCGTAAGGATTGCCATTGCAGTGATGATTTTCCTATTATTATTCCTAACCCAAATCAGAGAATCACTTCTTATTTGACGGAGTTTTTTTTTGTCTATACATACCCTTTCACTTTAGGGTTTAGACCAGCTATTGACCCAGTGATTCTGGATTTTTGTCGCTTCTTTGATGTTTGTTTAGGTCAAATTGGCCCAATCATATGGAGGGTTGTTGCCTATTTAAGGCATTTAACCAATTCAGCTAGTGTTCCCTTTACCTTCCCTCATTTAATTCATCTTTATACCCCCTAGGCTTTTTCGCAATTGTGTTTTTACACTAGTAGCCAGGAGTAATAAGGTTTTGGTAAGTCCTGAGGATGACAAGGACCGTTGCTGGTATGCCCGTTTTGTTGCTGCCCTCACTGCCGATTTAGTGGGTGAGGATAATGTTCCCTTCCCTGAGAAGTGGAACTTTGCACGTAAGTCTTTTATCTTGTTCATACCTTTTTACTTTAAGTTTATCAACTTTTCTGATTTGGTTTTTTTTTTAGCAACCATGGGAGTTGTGGGAGATGTTCCCAATTTCCGTGGTTGGGTACACAGATTACTGAACACAGCACCAATGGATGGGATGTCTTGGAAGACATATTCTAACCGTTTTGGTTGAAAAGTTAAGACTCATGGTAAGAGCTTCCTATTTTATTTCAACTTACATGCATATATTTCTCTTTAGGGCTCTAATTTCAATCCATCTTTTTATCAGGATTTGCTATTCGAGGAGTTACTGCCGAGGCTGTTGCAACTTCGCGTGACTCTTCGGGAACCCGTATCTCTTTAGAAAGGGCTCAAGAAATAATCTTGGGTTATTCGAAGAGAAAAGCCATTGAAGAAGAAGATTCCGAAGAAGAGGAAGATGGGAGCTCTTTGGTGACAAGTCCTCGAGCCCGAAGATGCATAATTTCTGATGACGAAGTAGAGTTGTCTCCCCGTCGTTCCGTTCCTCTTACTTCATCCATTGAAGCCCCAGTAGTAATTCCTGACAATGATGTTGACCCTGGTGATACTCATGAATCCATTGAACAACTTTTTGTTAGTGGTTTTGATAGTGGTAATTTAGGGCCTGTTTTAGATGAAACACCCCTAGCCTCTTTTTCAACTCCCATGCCTGTGCTTTTTTCGTTGCCACCTCCAGCTGTTACTGTTCCTTCTTCAATTGTTCCTACCTCAGCTGTTCTTACTTCTTTTGCCACTCCTCCTTTGACAATTCCACCTCCAATCGTTCATCATGCTGGGGTGGGTTATTCAAGTAGAAGTGCCGCTATGAGAAGTGTGGTTATTGAAATTCCTGCTCAGAGTAGCCTTTTGAGGAAATCAGGTCAAGCTGATTTATGGCTGGAGCCTTTGATTGGCCCGATTGAAAAAGCAAAGTTGGAGAGCTATAGTTCCCTGACCCTGATGAACGATATTGTCCTTGTTACCTTGAAGGTTTTTACTCCTTTTCCTCTTTTTTCTCTTTTTTTTTTTTGTAATTTTATCTTTGGGATTCTAATTTCTCTTTCCATTTTTCCTTAGGCCAATCTCATTGGTACAAAAATGATGAATAGAATCCCCCTCTTGGAGCAGATAGCACGCGATTCTCAACAGAGAGCACGTGATTCTCAATTAGAGGCATTTAATTGGAAGGAGCAGTTTGAGAGTTTACAAATTGATGTGGAATACTTACAAGAGAACAAGAGTACCTGCTAGAATACTTACAAGAGAACAAGAGTACCTTAGAGCAGCGGGTACGATCTTTAACCTATGAGTTAGCAGTTGCAAGAGCTTCTTCAAGCCAAACAGAGAAAGAAAAGGAGTGTCTCGAGTCTACCTTTTCTGAACAACTATCCAAAGCTAGTGAAAAGAACAAAGAGTTGAAAGTTCTCTTGAGTCAAAAAGAGACTTACTCTGGGGAACTCGTCCGAAGCTTAACCCAAGCACAAGAAGACCTTCGAATCTCTTCTGATAAGGTGCATGCCTTAGAAAGCTCCAATGTCTCTCTTCAAGCTTCTTACCACTCTGCTCTGGGCTGAAAATGAGGAGCTAAAGAATGAAATTGCTGATTGGGCAAGAGATTATGAGATCCTTGAAGAGAAATCTACTGTTGAGGCAAGTTGGGCATTCCTGAACTCACGCCGTGATACCTTGATTGAATTTGGCTAAGAAAATTTCAACTTAGAGTCTGAGTTGGCTAGGATTGATCCAACCATTGAGAAGGCTCAACAAACTCAAGATTTTCCTTCTCCTGTGGCCAAAGCTTCTGTAAATGTTGAAGAAAATATAAGTATCCCAGCTCTTTCAAGCCCTGTCGAGCATGTTGCTGCGAGTCAAGTTCAACCCGCAACTGTTGATGCACCTGCCCAAGTTGAGCCCGTTGCCGTTGATGCACCTTCTTCAGTTTCCTCATCTTCTGAGTGAAAAATTTACATTGTCTTGAATTCCTTCTTTTTTGCAGGTACTACTTTGGAAATTTATGTTAGAAACCCTTGGTTTCATTTGAGGGTTTATTTTGGAAAATTGTAATCAAACTCTTAGCTTCATTGAGGGTTGGTTTTGGAAACGCAAGTCCTCAAGTCTTTTCACGGGGCAATTTGTTTAAATAATTTTTTGCTTTTTTACTAAGTTCGTACTTAGTCTTAATATTTTAAGTATTAAGAAGTTTTCTTGAACTTCTGTTTGTTTTATTCTTGCCTTTATTTTTGAGGACTAATAGAATAATTTGCATTTTTATTCTTTAGAAAATGCATCTGCTAACTTCATGTATAATTAAATTAAACATGAATTTTATAAAAGAGGGACCTTTTATATTCAACGCTTAATGAAGAAGACGTCTCAACTTCATAATGGTGTTTAACATACAATAAAAGAAATAGGAACACACATGTTTCTTTTGAAATAACATTGACAAGTTTTTTTTATGTGAACTTTGTCCAGTTTTGAATAATGCTTTACATGTATTTGAATTACATCTATAACTTTCTCGTAACTGTTTTTTCTTGTAAAAGATTTTTAGGAAAAAATAATACACAAGAGGTTTTTCCTTATAAGGTTTTCCTTTATAACCTACTTTAGTACATAGCTTTTACCCTAACTACAGTAAGGTTTTCTTTAGCCTTGGCTCGTGACTTCATGTGACTTTTACTCTGCACTTGACTTTTTCATGCTTGATTTTTCTTCAATCTTCTTTGCCTTCTTTATACATACTTGTGTATATTATGTAGTCCCCCAAGTGTTTGAGTGTTGAAGTATGAAGCCTCGAGCACTTGATTGTTTCTCTATTTTGGTCCTTTTCCTGAAAAAGAAAAACATACGGGACACGGAGGTGCGATTTTAGATGAAGACTGCTTAACCCGTTTGTATTTCTATCAGAATAATTGTAACCCTAGGCCAAGAATTTTAGTTTATTTCGTGTGCCCTACAGGTCTTGACTCATCATTTAGTACGAGTTAGCTTTTTGCCTATCATCTAAAACCGTTAGTAAAATCTTAACAATAAAAATAAACTTTAAAATACGAGTACTTGACCGTGGGTGTTCCTTACAAATAGTATCTCTTCAAGTGAACAGTGTTCCAATGCGAAGGTAGTACTTTTCTATCCATTGTTTCCAACTCATATGCTCCTTTGCCTGCAATACCACAGATTCTATAGGGTCCTTTCCATGTCGGACTTAGTTTTCCCGTATTAACTGTCTTTGTAGATTGAAAAACTTTTTTGAGCACAAAGTCCCCAATTTTGAAGAACCTGAGGTGTGCTTTCCAGTTGTAGTATCGTTCTATGACTTGATTTTGTGCTGCCATTCTTACTAATGCAGTTTCCCTTCTTCCTTCAAGTAAATCGCATTTCTTCGTCATTAGACTCTTTAGTTGCATGTGTAAACCTCGTACTTGGCTCTCCTATCTCAACTGGAATTAAAGCTTTTACTCCATAAACCAATGAAAATGGTATTTCCCCCGTACTTGTTTTTGTTGTTGTGCGATATGCCCATAAAACACCAGGTAGCACTTCTGGCCAATTTCCTTTTGATTCTTCCAAAGGGGTTGCTCTGATGGTAAGCAACCCCCACTTCCAACCAAGAGGTTGTGAGTTCGAGTCTCCCCAAGAGCAAGGTGGGAAGTTCTTGGAGGGAAGGATGCCGGGGGTCTATTTGGAAACAGCCTCTCTACCCCAGGGTGGGGGTAAGGTCTGTGTACACACTACCCTCCCCAGACCCCACTATGTGGGATTATACTGGGTTGTTGTTGTTGTTGTTGTTGTTGCTTCTTTAAATTATTGATAATAACCTTGTTTGTTTACTCTACTTTCCCATTATCTACCGGATGATAAGGTGTGGACATAATCCTTTTAATTTGCCAACTTTGAAAAAATTCTGTGATTTGAGCTCCTATAAACTGAGGGTCATTATCACATACGATCTCCTTCGGTACACTGAATCGACATATGATATTTCTCCAAATAAAACCTTTGACTTCCTTTTCTCGTACCTGTTTGAAGGCTCCTGCCTCTACCCATTTAGTAAAATAATCAGTAAGTACGAGCAGAAATTTTACCTGTCCTTTTACTTGTAGTAATGGACCCACGATATCTATTCCCCATTTCATGAATGGCCATGGTGCGATGACCGGATGTAATAACTCCGCGGGTCTATGCATATTGTTACCGTACCTTTGACATTTATCACATTTGGCCATGAAACTTTCTGCTTCTTCTTCCATTTTAGGCCAATAATAACCTGCTCTTATTAAGGTTGTTACCAGTGACCTTCCCCCCGCGTGATTCCCATAATGCCCCTCATGTATTTCTCTCATTACGTACTCCGTTTGAGAAGGTCTGAGGCATCTAGCTAAGGGACCACAGAACATTTTACAATATAAGTTGCCCTGGTTTAAGCAGTACCGAGCAGCCTTTTTTCAAAGCGCATGAGCTTTTTTCTTGTCATCAGGGACGGTTCCATACTGCAAAATCAATCCCAAGTTAAATTATTAAAATTTACCTTATTCTTGTCAGGGTCGAGAACTGAATGAAATAAATGAATAACTGAGGCGCTTGCATCACTCGCCACATCAGCCGCAGATACGAGATTAGCTAACGCGTCTGCTTCGAGATTCTCATCCCTTGGTATTTGTGTAACTTTCCAGGTTTGAAATTGTTTTATCAATTCCCTCACCTTTTCTAAATACTGTTGCATCCTTGTTTCCCTGGATGTATAAGTCCCCGGCATCTGATTAACCACGACTTGAGAATCGCTTTTGATTATAATTTGATTTATGCCAAGTTCTCGTGCCAATTCTAAACCTGGAATCACAGCCTCATATTCTGCCTCATTGTTAGTTATAGAATGACATTTGATAGCTTGTCGAATGATTTCACCCATAGGTGGTACCAAAACAATCCCTACACCTTCACTTTTTACATTAGATGAACCATTAGCAAATAAAGTCCAAGTTCCTGGATTAGCTCCATTGAGCACCTGTAATTCTTTTTCTGCTTGTAATTGCATCCCTTGACTAAAATCAGCCACGAAATCAGCTAATACTTGTGATTTTATAGCAGTTCTAGGTTGGTATGTGATTTCGTATTCACTTAACTCTATAGCCCACTTAGCCAACCTACGTGATAATTCATGCTTGTGTAGGATATTACGTAAAGGGTAGGCAGTTACCACATCAATAGGATGACACTGAAAGTAAGGTCTTAATTTTCTAGACGCCATGATTAATGCAAGTGCGAGCTTTTCTAATTGAGGATATCGCGTCTCTGAATCTAGCAAAGATTTACAAACATAATAGATGGGAGATTGTTTACCTTGTTCTTCTCGGACCAAAACAGCACTTACCGCTACTTCTGAAATAGCAAGGTAAATGAGTAGTCTTTCCCCAGCCTTTGGTTTAACTAGCAAAGGTGGATTTGATAAGTATGCTTTCAAATTCCGGATTGTCTGTTGACACTCTTCGTTCCATTCAAAATGATCCTGCTTTTTAAGAGCTGAGAAGAATTTAAAACACTTCTTTGATGATTTAGAAATGAATCTTCCCAAGGCTGTAATTCTCCCTGTTAATCTTTGAACTTCTTTCTTGTTCGAAAGTATATCAGGGATTTCTTCAATGGCTTTAATCTGTGCAGGATTCACTTCAATAACACGATTAGAAACAAGAAAATCTAAGAATTTACCTGATGCAACACCAAATGCACATTTTTTAGGATTTAACTTCATATTAAATTTTTGCAAAATTTTAAATGTTTCAGACAGATGCAATATATGATCTCTAGAATGCTGAGTTTTAACAAGCATATCATCTATATAGACCTCCATGGTTTTTCCCAAATGCTCTTGGAACATCTTAGTTACCAGTCTCTGATATGTTGCTCATGCATTTTTTAGACCAAAGGGCATTACTTTATAACAGTAAGTTCCCCTGTCTTTTATAAATGAAATTTTTTCTTCATTTACTGGATCCATCTTGATTTGATTGTAACCTGAATATGCATCTAAAAAACTTAACAATTCATGCCGTGCAATAGCATCAATTAATTGATCTATATGAGGTAGTGGAAAAGAGTCTTTAGGATAAGATTTCTTAAGATCTGTATAATCTACACAAACACGCCACTTACCGTTCTTCTTTGGAACTACAACAGTGTTAGGTAACCAGTTAGGATACTTTACCTCACGAATGGAACCAATTTTTAATAATTTTTGCACCTCATCCTGAATCACCTGATTTTTGAAAGTGCCCTGCTTTCTTTTCTTTTGTTTGACAGGTGGATGAGAGGGCCCTCATTTAACTTGTGAGTCATTACCTCCGGCGGTATACTTGTCATATCGGAATGGGACCAAGCAAAACAATTTGCGTTAGCTTTTAAAAATTCAATCAACTTACATTTCATATCTGGGCATGAGATTGGCTCCTATATACACTTTTCTCTTTGGCCAGTGTATAAACAAAACCACAGCCTCCAGCTCTTCTATCATTGTTTTGATGTTTTTATTTTCTTCTAGTTCTTGAAGGGAATCGGGCCTTGAATCTACATCTGTTTGCCCTTGTTCAGTTGAGGTTGACGTTATGTTATCCTCAATTTAATTCTCTAATTGCTATTTTTCTTCACCCTTAACACTTGAATCTACCACGGAGTTGATGATCCTGGATGTTTGTTGATCTCCACGAATTTGACAGATTCCCCATGGAGATGGAAATTTAATAACTTGATGCAAGGTTGAAGGAACAACATCCATTTCGTGAATCCATGGTCTCCCAAGAATCATGTTATAAGCCATCTCCATATCTACCACCTGGAATTTTGTATCTTTGAAGACTCCTTCAGCGAATGTGGTGAGTGTTACCTCTCCTTTATGAAAACACTAGAATTATCAAATCTAGATAGAGTATGAGCCTTTGGTATCACTTTATCTTCAGCTTGCATCTCACGTAATACTCTTACCAAAATAATGTTCACGGAACTACCTGGATCAATCAAAACTCATTTCACGTTAGTGTCATATACAAGTAAAGATATTAGCAGTGCGTCGTTACGTGGAGATAATAGACCTTCGGCATCTGTATCATCGAATGTAATATTTTCTTCCTCGAAGACATGGCGCAGCCGCTTCCTGTGGGTAATTGTTACTTTGGAAATCTTTTTAGCTGCAGTATATGATACGCCATTGATATCTTCACCCCTACTTATAACGTTGACAGTTCTTTTGGGAGAAGGTGGTTTTGGAGGCTCCTGCCTGTTTTTCATGAATGCATGTTTACCTTTCTCGCTGAATAACTCAGTGAAATACCCTTGTTTTAATAAATGATCAACTTTACCCTGCAAAAACCTGCAATCTGCTATTTTATGCCCGTGATCGTTATGAAATTCGCACCAATGATCAGGGTTTCGTCTGTTTGGATTTGATCTCATCTCCTTTGGCCACCGTACCTTATCTCTCATGCTTCTCAAAACAGCCACGAGTCCAGAAGTGCTCACGTTGAAATTATAACCACCAAACCTTTCCTTTAGACTTTCATCATCATCTCGTGGCTCACGTGTGTTTCGGTCACTCCCAAATCTTGATGATGAGCCTGACTCTCTATTCCTGGATCTATGATCGTACCTCTGATTGTCCAATTTTGATCGTAAGTCTCTTCCCTCAAGTCCCATATATGGCTCGTACCTGTTTTTACCGGACCATTTTTCATTTTCAGCCTGTCTTGAGCTTACCTTTTCGTCTTTTTGATGTCGTGAAATAATATCTTCTTCAATCCTTAATTTTGTACTATAACGGTTGTAAACGCCATTCCACGTTGTAGCTGTGAATTCACGAAGGCTTTCCTTGAGTCACCTTGTAGCTTTTGAGCTTTTTTGATTCAAATTGCTCGTGAAAGCTATAGCTGCCCAGTTATCTGGTACTCGTGGCAGTGTCATTCTTTCACGCTGGAATCTGTTCACAAACTCTCTAAGCAATTCTGAGTCCCCTTGTTTGATCTTGAAAATATCTTCCATTCTTTTTTCGACCTTTTGGGCTCCCGAGTGTGCTTTGATGAAAGAATCTGCAAGCTCAGCAAAATAATTTATAGAATGTTTGGGTAAAAGAGAATACCATATTAGTGCACCTTTAGTGAGTGTTTCGCCAAATTTTTTGACTAATACAGATTCAATCTCCTGCTTAGTCAGATCATTGCCTTTTACGCCTGTTATGAATGTAGTCACTTGATCTCGTGGGTCTGTTGTTCTATCATATTTTGGTATATCAGGCATTTTGAATTTCTTTGGGATTGGAAGGGAAGCAGCAATTGGCTTCTAGGTCTGTTGAGAATATTTATCCATATCTACCCCTTTGATCACGGGTGGCACCTCATGTATTTGCTCTATACGGTCACTTTGCTCCTTGAGCTATTTTTGCAAGGTTAATACTAAATTTTGTAAATCAGAATTAACTAAATTACCTGGTTCTCCCTCCTGTGATTCGTTGGGGGCTCCACCACTACCTGAATTAACGAGCCCGGAACGAGGGTTCTCTAGAGTGTTGTTATTTGGTGTGGATGTGGGTGGTGTAACAGATAATTGACTAACAAAAGCCTGAAGAGCTTTATTGACTTGTGAGGCAATAAGTTTTTGCAAAGCCTCATCCATAGTTTCAACATTTTCAAATTGAGCCTGTCCATCTGTGTGAGACCCATCAGGAGTGCCTTCACGAGATCGCCGTGGAGAGCCTCGTGGAGAAGGAATCAGCACGTTATTGTTCTGAGGATCTCCCTGAAGTTGTTGGGTTGTTTGATTTTCTTGGTTGCCTGGAACGTTATCATTGTTGTTTGACATGGTTGATATAACAAGGAAAGTTAGGCTAGAATAAAATGGATTATCAGATTCCCGATAACGGAACAAATTTATATAGCCAAAAAATGGAATTTTGACTAAAGCTATAATTTAGAAGAACACGGGTTACTGATAATCACAAGAATATATAAAAGAAAGTAAGTTGGATAGCCAGAATGTCGAATAAAACAAGTAAACTACAATATATTCAGATGATATTTCGTCTCCCTACAACTGTTCGATCCTCTCCCTTTTATAGCTATTTTGGGATGTATGTGTCTTGCTTTTCTCATAATAAGGTTATTATGGGCAATAAATGACATTGAATGCTACGTTACATAATCATTATATTTAAGACAGATTTTCTAACGTTTTCAGCATTTAATACTTATCAAATACTGTATTTGGACCTTCGTGTGCTACCAGATTTATTCCCTTAATTCTTCTTGATTATTGAACTTAAATGTCTTGAATAGGTACGGGCGCTAAATCCTTTGAATAATCGCTCGTGTCTCTTCCTTTTCTTTTGCTCGCATATGTTACCACTCGTGCCTCTTGGCTAATTGTAACACTTTGACTATTTGACCATCCCACATGTCATGATACTTAATCTCCATACTTCTTTAATATGTAAACTCAATTTTTCTCAATACAAATAGTCCCTTGTGTTTCGGGAATTAATATGTGTCTAAAACGTCCTTTAAGCCTTGCCATAGTTTAGTCGTTTAAGCTTATCAAAAGTAAGTAATTTTTTCGTTCCGTTGACTTTAGCCCTAATCCGATAGATAACATTAACGGGTGGAATCAGTGAAAGTAAATTCCATGGCAGCTACAAATCAACGCTTCAGCAACAACTTTGTAGCAAATAAAAACAGGTTTACATTCCTTGGTTTCTTATGCTTGGAATTGTGACAATCAAATGGCTAGGGGTTCTTAATCGTTACTATTGCACAGGCAAGGAGAATGATTTATCTGATACTTGTATGTTTTTTAGGGAAAAGCTCTACCAAACTGAACTTAACTGCATAAATGATTCAGCGTATATGTATATATCGTAAAATATAAATCTTGCAGCTCTCAAAGGACACATGGATGGTTTGAACTTGCTTTTCAAAATTAAGGACAATTTTTAATATCATCTTAAATTCAAAACGAATATGCATGAGGTTCTTTTGGAAATATCAAATTGACACATACCTTTGACATTTTTGTGGCTTATGGTGATTGGTTCTGTCACTTTCGTGCGTATTGTTTTACTTGCCAACATATGTCATTGGGTGTTGAAAGTTAGGAGAATCGGAGGTTTACGTCAAATTAATAAACATAAAATATGTGTCTTTCATACATATATTCAACACTTAATTGAGATTAATGTGTATGAAATGTCACTTTAATATGGTTAGCTTAATTTCATACACATGACCAAATTAAACACATGGTTAGGTTAACTTTTTTTATTTTTATATAAGCACCCCGTACATGTCAGTATTCACGCTTTATCTTATTTCTTTGTGACCTACTGTTCAATTTAAGTTGACCACGATTAGTGGTGGAAAGATGGGCACGACATCTTTATCAACTTTATCCGGTTGTAACTCGTTAAATTTGACTCTAGTTCCTCTGTGTAATTAAACTCCTTATTTCCCATCTTTGATATATTCTTTTCTCAGCCAAAAAATGGATAACATATGAAAGTATAAATTGTGTATCGCGCGCCTAAAGAAAAAAAGAAAACTTGGACCCTGGCAGCTAGACCAATTATAACCTACCTAAAAAATGGATGCATGTTTATGGCAAATTCATCTTATCCACTATTTGAAGTCAGAAGAGATTAGGTTTAGTATACTCCACAAACTAGTAGATAAATTAAAGCCGCGTGATACTTTCTTGCTGCATTGGCATGACAATTGACACGTAACAATTTTAAACAATTCAGTAATTTAGTCGTGTAAGCAACAACTGGCTGTTAAATACTTATCATTATCAATAACCATTCGGTTATTGATCATGATGGTCAAGTAATCCGGAAATAGCTTCATTTCCTCATCAATTAATTGACACCTTATTTGTTTACTTTTTCATGGGCCATATTTTCAAGAAGACAAGAACTATAATCCTATAGTCATGACGACATAATAAATGATTTAATTTATATAGACTAAATAGTGTAAAGAAATTGTACTTTATTTATGTAATTTAATCAATTATCAATACTCTATAATAAATTGGACAATATATAATTGACACTTAGTAAGAAGTTAGATTAATTAAGCTTATATTATGATATTGTATATATAATTTGGAGGGAAAAAACATATGGTCAATTAGCACGGGAAATTTCCTCGTAGCCCACTCGGTAAGTTGCAAAATGTCAAGGAGAGAGCCACGTTAAACGGTCAAAGAGGTTGCCCAAATTGAAAGTCACAATGCAAGCTTCACTATCTCTTTTTTTCCCTTCTTCTTCTATATATACACATCTCGTACGTATCATTTTATTTCAAGGCATCCATTTTACTTCTCATATATTTTTTCTACTTAACAACTTACTTTATCTCACAACAGTTTCATACTCTTTTTCAAGAATCAAATAACTCTATATTGAAATTGCAAGAGTAATGGAGATTGAGGGAAGTATATTGATAAAGGTGGGTCTCTTTGCCTTGGTCCAAGCTTTGATTTATTTGATTCTGTCAAAATCTTCAAACATATTTTCCAAGACTCAAAGATCATACAACTTTAAAACGGTTCGTTCTTTAAGCATTCGCCGGATCGCTGCCGCCCTCGCCGACTTACCTGTCGGCGGTGAACCATCGGATTCTTTCAAGGACTTGAGTAGTTCGAAGTCTTTCAAGTTATTCCAAAACAACTAGTACTACTCTTCAAATTATGTCTCAAAGAAGATGGCCTAGATATATAATATAGTGGATTAATCTTTTTATCTTTCTAGCTCTAATTATGAGCTTTTCAACTTATTCTTTGGTTTCTTGTTGTAAAGTTAAGTCAGATTGCTTGGTGTGAATTTGGGATAATATTTTACTCTTAAATTATTTAGTTCGTTAGTCATTGTAAAAGTTTAAAGTAGTTATGTGAAGATATATACTCCTCTCATTTCATAATATTTGAGTTAGTTTGATTCGGCACGAAGTTTAAGAAAAAAGAGGAAGATTTTTGAAAATTTGTGATTTTAAAAGCTTAAGGGGTAAAAGGTTTATGGGACCATGTCATTTGTTTGGCTATAAAAGTTTATTATTAATGGCAAAAAGGGTAAAATGAAGAGGTTTAAAATTAAATTGTTTTCAAATTTAGAAATGTGTTATTTGTTTTTGAACAAACTAAAAAGGAAAGTACCTCATTTAATATGAAACGGAGGGAGTATTTGTTTTTACTCTCTTGGCTAAGTTTTGTCCCAAAATTGTGAATAACTTTTACTTCAATGGTAGACAGAATAATACCAACAACTTGTGCGCTTGCGGCTGAATGTATCTAAAATATTAATCATCTTACTATATAGATTTCCAACCTTATATATAACCCCTCAAAATATAGAACGCGAAACTAATTAATAATCAATTTTCAACAGAGTCTCTCGAGACTGTCATTAATTCTACAGAAGATGAACATGGATAGTGCAAATAATTATTACTAATAAATTTGTTTGGAAATACTACTTCACTTAACATTTATTAAGTTGACCAATTAGTGAACAGAGAAACAACATACAATTTTCCTGGGTTATAACTTTCTGACTGAAAGTGTCAAGAAAAGTTAATTATTTACGGAGTAGTACTTTGGTAAAACTAAGTCCCGGTATATAATCCTTTAATTATTAATTGGGAAAATAATATTACATAGTCGCTCTCAAAATATTAGTCATATATATATATAAACACACATAGAGAGTTTTGTATATAATATACAAAAACTATACAAATTTTATACACTTTTGTGGTTACCAATTATAAATAATTTCGATCGTGGGCTAAAAATGACATTTACCCTTATTAATTCAGGATAATTTATTCACCAACCTGGTTAGCCTAAGGTTTTTTTTTTTTTTTCTTTTTTAAGGATAGAAATAAGAATAATAGTAACTCAGGAAGTATGAGTATGACCACGTTATTTAAATCAAGACAGAGGGTTATTTGTATTTTTAAGGGAGATGGTTGTTGAATTGTGACTGACAACTGACCACAATATCTCATAATTAAAGGACCATTAATCACAAAAGATAGACACTGCACTTGGCGGTAGTTGGCCTACAGGCAGTGGTTCTTAATTAATTTGCAAATTAATGCATGTCTTTCGTGGAGGAAAATTGGAGACTAGTCAGTAGTCACTATGCCATAATATTGAACAATTTGTGTTCTTCTCAAGTCTTCTAAAAACGTTTATTTCGATTTATCTGACTTATTTGTTGTATAGCAAAATTTTCAGCATAAAATATTGTACTCAATATTGATTTTGTTTTTATAATTAAAATTTAGATATTCATAACAATATGATAAATTATATAAGGCACAGCTTTCCTCGAATTCTAACTGTTATGATGTTAGTGTTCGGGCCTATTTATGTTCACAGTCACTAATTAATCCATCAAAAAGCTTACAAGCCCATGCACCTAATAAACTTCATTAAAATTGGAATATATATATATATATATATAGGTGAATTTGACTATAATCACACCTTGAATAATAACATTCTTATGTTGTTTTGATGATATATATGATAACAAAATGCTCTTATTAGTGTTTTTCATGATTTATATGTAATAAATGGCTAAGGAAGGCTAAAGAGTTATTTTGGAGTCAATACTGGAGAAAAGAGGCCAAATATGCAAATTCCCATTGAAGTCACGTCATACCAGCCTTTGGGAGCCGATAGTACTGTTCCACCGCGGTTCCACCGCGACCGCGGTGAAAGGATGCTGCAGAACTTCGAAGTATCAGAGGCACTGTTCTGCCGCGGTTCCACACCGACCGCGGCAGAACAGCGGCAGGCGCCGAAAAGCTAAGGGACGAAAGTGTAAAAACAGGATTTTTTAGACCTAAACCCTATTTAAACAATAGACTTCGC
>MU733464.1:127131-148742 GCA_026770625.1 Nicotiana glauca
ATATATATATATATATATATATATATATATATATATATACTTATTTTGAGAGTTGTAATTGGAATTAACTTTTAATCTATAGATAATTTCGTTGTAATATAATAACGAAAGAATAAATTAAGAAAATAATGATTGAACTTCACTTACTTTAAAATAGAGGATCGAGTAATTCAATAATATTGGATATGTAACACGACTTAATCATTTAAAATTGGATTGTTGTGTCCTACTTTAGTTGTTGAGGCTATGTCTAATTGATATTTTATGGTTTTGTGGACACTAATTATTTGGGACCGTATATTATTGTTGTTGGTCTTGTGGACACTAGTTAACCAACACTTACAATCACAAGGGAAGCAAACACTGGCACGACTGCAGAAGTGTCATTCAACTACAAACTAGAAGCGTAGGAGTTCTCTTTTCAGTTTGACTATTTAAAAACAATCTCTTTTGCTACTAGTTAGGCTAAACTCTATTAAAAGAACAAATACTGTTAAGCTCGAACGAACGAGCGCTGTGAAAGCTTCACAGTCTAACAATAGAGGAAGTAATCAGAAGCTTCCAATCGAGCAAAACTAAAATGTAGAAATGGAGTCTCTTTCAATTGAGTGAAAAATGAGAATCATTATGTTAGGACCTCAATATTTATATACAACGAGATCAACTAATGACAGCTAAGTTACAGCTAACTAACTAACCAACTCCTAATAGTTGTAACTAACTAATAGCCCGTTTGGCCAATATGCAAAAAACAGCTTATTTTGAGAAGTGTTTTTTTTCAAAAGTGGTTTTCTCAAAAGTACTTTTGGCGAGAAGCAGTTTGTGTTTGGCTAATTAGTTTGAAAAGCACTTCTGAACAACAATTAGTATTTGGCCAAGCTTTAAAAAAACTGCTTCTAAGTGCATTTTTCTCAAAAGTGCTTCTCAAAAAAGTGCATTTGGAGATAAGCTACTTTTTTCTGCTTCTCCAAAACTGCATCTGCTTCTCCTCAAAAATACTTTTTTTTCCTTCTAAAAGTTCGGCCAAACACCTCAATTTTTTGGCCAAAAGTGCTTTTGGTAAAAAAAAAGCACTTTTGGCCAAAAAGAAGCTTCACAGGCTATAACTAACTAATGGAATGAAAAATAACAACTACCCTCTACCTATCGGAAGAAAAAAATGAAAATGCAGCGTACTGCTGCTATAATCTTAATACCCCCGCCCCCCTCAAGTTGGAGGTAGAGGAAAGACAACCAACTTGCCTAAAGCAGTAGCATGCTTGATCCTAGTGAGAGATTTTGTGAGGATGTCAGCAAGTTGATTACCAGTCCGTATATGGTGAAGCAAGATGAGACCATGGAACACTGGGTTTCTTGCAATGTGGAGAGCAGATTGACTATCATAAAATATGGAAATAGGCAGGGCAGGAGGGACAATAAGCTCCGTGAGCATTTGGTGCAACCAAATAAGTTCACCAATAACCTTCCTAATGGATCAATACTCTGCTTTCGCTGAGGAAAGGGAGATGATTTCTTGCTTCTTAGATTTCCATCTAATGGGGCTATCGCCCAAAAGGACAATATAACCTGACATCGACTTCCTGAAGTCAGGGCGTGGAGCCCAATCAGAGTCACAGTAGGCCTTGATTGAGAAATCAACTTCATTGGACATAAAAAGACCCAATGTGGGATCCTTGAATAGATATTTGAGCATATGGTATGCAGCGTGAAGGTGAGGCGCTCTAGAATCCTGCATGACCTTGCTTAGATGTTGTACTTCATAGGTAATGTCCAGTATAGTGTTAGTGAGGAAGTTTAATTTACCAATCAACTATCTATAGAAAGTAGGATCATATAAGGGCACTCCTTCCTTAGCCTTCAATTTGATCGTGGGGTCTAGGGGAAAGGACAGCTGGTGGAATAGAGACAGTCATATTCCTTGAGAAGATCAAGGACAAATTTCCTCTGTAAGATCAAGACTCCACCATCTCTGTAAAGAACTTCAAGCCCTAAGAAAAAATATAGTTTACCCAAGTTTTTTATCTTAAATTGGTCATGTAGGAAAGCCTTCAGCACTTGAATTTCAGTGAAGTCATCTCCTGTCAATATAACATCATTTATATAAACCCTCACAAACACCACACGATCAAATTTCTTCTTATAGAACAAGGAGTAGTCGTGCATAGAGTGACTGTAACCTCTGGAGTATAGAGCCTCAGTGAGCTTAGCATACCATTGCCTGCTAGCTTGCTTTAAGCCATAGAGAGATTTGTTTAATTTGCAAACTAACTCAGGAGAAGAAACTGCAAGCCTTGAGGTAGCTTCATATATACTTCCTCATGCAAGTCTCCATGAAGGAAAACATTGTTCACATCTAGCTGAAATAGCTCCCAGTTCTTCTTGGCTGCAATAGCAATCAAAGCTCTAACAGTGGTCATCTTCACTACTGGGAAAAGGTTTCTGTGTAATCTACTCCACCCTTTTGTGTGTATCCTTTAACAACCGATCCAACCTTATATCTTTCTATGCTTCCATCTGCTTTGTGTTTGATCTTATATACCCACTTACAACCTATGTCTTGTTTTCCTGCATGCAATGGAACCAATGTCCAGGTGTTGTTTGCATGGAGTGCTTCAAATTCCTGAATCATGACAGGTTGCCATGCAAGATTGACTGATGATTCTTCATAAGACAGTGGTTCCCTGTCATTACAGATGCTTCTTACAACTTACTGGCTATCAGTATTCAGGACATCAAGAGTGATATGGTTGCTTTGGGTGAAAAGAGCATTGAGAGAAAAGGGTGAACTGGTCTGAGAGATTTTAGTGTTTTGGGGTTGCTTTAGGTTAGCTATGGAACATACATATTCAGACAGGTAAGAAGGGATTTTAAACACTCTACTAGACACCCTTTGGTCTGGCCTCAATGCAGGAGATGAGAGGTGATCGATCCTTGATGTGTCTAGAGATATTGCTTGTGGTGAGGTAGTATTAAGAATGGGAGGTGAGTGTATGATGTGATCAAGTGACACTAGAATGGATGAGTGTGTGGTGTGACTAGGTGATGGTGTAGGAGATGAACTGTGAGTGGGATAAGTACTGAGAACATCAGAGTGGTCTTGGTATGTGATAATATCAGGCAAGGAATAAGAGGTGTTTAAAAATGGTGGAAGAGCAAAAGGAAAAATTGATTCATGAAAAACCACAACTCTGGACACACAAATCTTCTTAGCAACTAGATTTAGCACTTTTTATCCCTTAACACAAAAAAGGATACCTTATAAAAACATGTGGAGAAGTTTTTGGTTCAAACTTATCTTTGTGAAGTTTGGGGACATTTGGATAGCACAGGCAACCAAAGCTCCTTAAATATGAGTAGTTTGGTTTCTTTCTATATAGCAACTCAAAAGGGGATTTTTTTTCAAGGGTATAGTAGGTAATCTGTTGATGAGAAAGGTTGGTGTAAAACACACACTCTCCCAGTACATCAAGGGGAGTTTTTCTTGATACAGTGGGGCTCTAGCAGTTTCCAATAGGTATTTATATTTTCTTTCTACTATGCCATTTTTCTGGGGTGTATAAGGACATGTTCTTTGGTGTTCAATTCCTTTTGATTGAAATAATGAGGTGGCTTCAGTGATAGTGAATTCTAGACCATTATCTTATCTAATAGACTTTACACTGGTAGCGAATTGTGTCTCAGCCATGGACATAAAGTTTCTGATAATATGTAATGCATTGCTCTTGCAACTGAGTAGATGAGTCCAAGTGGATCTGTTAAAGTCATCTACTATGGTAAGAAAGTAGTTGAAATTGTCGTGAGTAGGTACATGATAAGGTCCCTACAGGTCAACATGTAGGAGTTCAAATTTGGCACTTGTGTTTGTGACTTTTAAGGGAAAAGAAAGTCTAGCTTGCCTGGTCATAGGACATATAATGCAAAGGAAAGGTTGCTTTGGTGCAAAAGTAACTGGTGTATTAGATATCCCTTTCATCTTCCCAAAGGGTACATGTCCAAGTCTGTAGTGCCATAATAAATTCATATCATTTACATCAATTGAGAAAGGTAGTTCAGAATTGTTACCCCAACATGATTTATTGCCCATGAAATTATTTATAGTAGAAGATGGAGAGACATTATTTACAACAGAACTGGGGATACATGCATAGGAAGGACACTGAGTATTTACAGACGGGCATGTCTGGCAAGAATGAGAAAGACAAGATGTTGCAACAATATGGCCTACACTTTTCTTTGTTGCTATAGAACCTCTTATGTTCAAACAGTCTAAGCAGAGAAGGTACAGTCCATCATGGATCTTACCAATCTCCAGAGGCCTCTTCTGAGAAGGGGCCTGCATAAAACAACAAGTGTTAGATAAGGAAGCCAGGCATTTGAGATGTGTTGTCAATGAACAGATAGAAATGAGATTATACTTGAAGTATGGGAGAAACATGACTCTATGCAAGACTATTTTAGGTGAAAGGGTTACATTTCCTACTTTTGTAACTTTAACTTTGTATCCATTAGGTAGTTTCACAAGTAAGGGATAAGGCAAAACGATTAGGTTCTGTAGGCGTGTTTTGTTGAAGGTCATATGGTATGAAGCTCATGAGTCCAAACTCCATAAGTCAACTTTTGCTTGAAAACATTTGCATGACAATTTAGCAAAGTCTATAGAAGAAGTACATGTCACAATACCTGCAAAATTTACTGTTTCATTTGTTGGATTTTTGTTGCTTGAATTGTCTCCTGTCTCATTGCTTTAGAAGTGCTGAAGAAGCCTTATTACTTGATCATATTGCTCCTTTGAGAGATTCATATTTTGGCTACTCTGAACTCCTTGATTCACTGAATCTTCTCCCTGGTTTGGCATCATCTCTGGTGACATAGCCTGTACACCAGCTATAGCATTAGCTGTAACATTCTTTCCCTTATTGTTCCTGGGATACTGATTGTGATTGTTCGAATTGTAACTCTGGGATATCCATGAAGTTTGAAACATTGATCCTTAGTGTGACCTTGTTTCTTACAAAAATCAGAATAAGGCCTAGGTCTACTGTTTACTGAGAAGTTTGCTATGAATCCTCTTGGAGTTGCCATACCAGCTTTCATTGCAGTAGACTCAAGGTTCAATTGATTCCTTGGTCGAAATTCCCTTTGCTTCTCCTCTTGCACCATAAGAGCAAAGGCTTGTGCCATTGAAGGCAGTGGATTCATCAATAGAATGCACCTCGAACCACAATGTACACCTAATTCAAGCCCATTAAGAAATGTATCAACCTCCTATCTTGTTCAACTTTATGCATATTCTCTTTTGCACCACAAGTGCACTGACAGTTACATATAGATTTTGCACTTAGATCGGTTAATTCTTCCCACAATTTCTTCATCTTCGTGTAGTATCCGATAATGTCGAGTACTCCTTGGCTTAAGTCATTGATTTCCTTCTGGATCTGGTATAATTTTGCTCCATTCGTCTGGTCATAATGATCCTCAAGTTCTCTCCACAATTCTACTAACTACTCACATACTCCACACTGTCTGCAATTTCTTTTGCAAGTGAGTTCAGAATTCATGAGGTTACCATGTCGTCACATCTCTCGCATTGTCTAAAACTTAGTGAATTCGCATTAGGCTTTATACATTCTCCAGTAATGAAACCTAACTTGCTTTTAACAGATAGAGATCTCAACACACTTCTCCTCTATGAACGATATCCCAGTCCATCAAAAGGTACTGGAACTAAAATTAACCTAGGGCTATCATAGGGATGAATGTAGAGTGGACTACTCACATCGATTTTTGATTCAATCTTTGTCGCTGTGGCATTTGTAGCGTTTACATCATCTGCCACCATGTTTGCTCAAGTTTGAAATGAGAAATGAATGAGAAGGAGAAAATTCTCGACGCACATGTAGAAAGCCTCTATCAAATGAGCTGAGAAACGAGCCCAAATTTTGAGTGCAAAGAAGATAGCAGACTACAAGCTATGATTTAGTGGATTGTCTCGTAGCGAGACCTATGCTCTAATGCCATGTTAAGCTCGAAGAAATGAGCGTTGTGACTAATAACAGCTCTAACGCCATCATTATGCTGGTCCTCAATACTTATATACAACGAGATCAACTAATAACAACTAAGTTACAACTAAACTACAGCTAATCCACTAACTAACCAACTCCTAACAGTTATAACTAATTAATGAAAAATAGTAACTAACTAACAAACTAATGGAATGAATAGTAACAACTACCAACTACCTATACTACAAGAAACTACGAAATTTGCAACAACATTTTTTGTTGTAATATGTTGGTTTTCGTTGCGAAAAAACTTTTTGCAACAAAAAATAAGTTGTTGCACGTTGTTGCGGCAAACTCCGATGCGAAAAAATCTATGCAACAAAAACCAATGTTGTTGCAGAAAAGCTAAATTATCGCAACAAATTTTGTTGTTGCAATAAATTTTATTTTGTCGTTATAAAGGCATATAATTGTGGTTTATAAAAATATTAAGCAACAAAAATAATTGTTGCGACAAATCAATCATTTTTCCAACAATATAAGTTGTTGCATAAAAAATGGCGGAAATTGCTAGTTAATTTGTTATCAAGAATTTTAGCAACAAGCGTTATTGTGGCAATAAGTTATTTTGTGTCAACAACATCAACTGTTGCATATAAGATTGGTGCAATGTTTTTAGCAACAACTTATGAATTGTTGCTATATATAATTCCTATATGCTTTTAGATTTTTAACAAATGTATGTAAACTACTGAATATTATATATATGTAAAAGGTCAATAAATAAAGTTGTTGTACTAGATATTTACACCTTTCTAGAATCTAAATACTTCTAAAAGTTTTTATTGAAAAGGATAAAAACACCATCTGTCCTAGGTCACTGGTCACTAAATTCTAATCTAATAGAACTCAAAAGACAAATCTTCCGACTTGTGCAGCACATGAACCAGATTGCAAGTAGTGGTGGTTTACGCATCATCATCCTACAAAAAAATAATAATAATTAGACTTTGATTTAAAATAGAGTGTCACGACTCGAATTTTCCACCATCGGGATCGTGATGGCGCCTACTCGTGGTAGCTAGGCAAGCTAACTTATTTACCCTTTCATTACTAGACAATTACTTTAACAGTTTACAGCATCAATATAGAACATGAAATTTAACAAGAATAATAGCGGAAGTCTGATTTATAATTACGAATCATAACGCGGAACAGTCATTAATAGCTTCTACCCAAGATTTGGTGTCACAGTACTCACGAACTACTAAGAATATACTAAATACAACGGTCTGAATGAAATATATAAGTTGTCCGTCTCGAAAACAATGAGGCAACAGTCTAAAGAGAACATAAAGAAGAAACGCCGGGCATGCGGACGCCTGCAAGGCTACCTCGGTCTCGTAAAAATGAAAGCATGCTCCCGCACTAATGTTGTTGCTACTCCTCAAAACCTGGACCTGTGCAAAAATGCACAGAAGTGTAGCATCAGCACAACCGACCCCATGTGCTGGTAAGTGTCTAGCCTAACCCCGGCGAAGTAGTGACGAGGCTAGACTGGACACCACATAAATCTGTACAGTTATAACTATACAGCAGAAATCGAATACAAGGCAATTAACAACATGGGATGGGAAAACATGCTATGGGGAGATACAATATTAACAATAATCCCGAGTAACGAACTAAAGCAGCTTAGGTTCACAATGAATAAGGAATCAATACTCAATACAAACACATGGTATCAATAACTATTGCGGCGTGCAACCCGCTCCACAAATATCACTGTTACGACGTGGAACCCGCTCCACAATTACCATTTTTGCGGCGTGCAACCCGCTCCACATTTACCACTGTTGCGGCGTGCAACCCAACCCATATCATTCTTCATGTATCATTGTTGTGGCGCGCAACCCGACCCTCATATATCATTATTGCGGCGTGCAACCCAATCCTCAATATCATTTTTGCGACGCGCAACCCGATCCTCAATATCATTTAACAGTCTGACTTCCCAAACAACAGTCACAATTAAGGGACATAAAAATAAGTAAATATTTGACAAAATCCCGGCAAGAGAAAGAATCCAACAAGTTCAACCAAACGTCCCGGCAAGGGAATGATCAACAACGTTTTCTCTTTCTTACTTTTCTTATCTTATAACCCACTCTACTATTTCAAGCCAATTCTCCAAAGAATCAAGTAATCATATCACCGTTCACATGTTATTCACAACATATAGGAATCCTTTAATCACGGAGTTCACGACCAAGTCATGATAATCACATTATAAGGACTCACGGTCATGCTAGACACCGATGTATAGATACCCGTCACCATGCCTATACATCGTACTCGATCATATAGCAATTAGCAACAAGACTCAACTCCTATTCCATCAAGCTAGGGTTAAACCAAACACTTACCTCAAAGCCTTGAAATCTACTTAATCCTCAACTATCGCTTTACCTCGCGGTTCCACCTCTAATTCGCTCGAATATAATCACAAATTATTCAATTACTTTAATAAACACTATATGAATCAATTGGAATGCATAAAAATAATTTTCCCAAGTTTTTCCAAAAAATGCCCCCGGGCCTACGTGGTCAAAACCCGAGGTTCGGACCAAAACTCGATTATCCATTCCCACACGAACTCAAATATGTAATTTGTTTAGAAATCGGACCTCAAATCGAGGTCCAACTTTCCAATTTATAGAAAACCTAGGTTCTACCCAAAAACCTCAATTTTACCCATGGAAATCCTTGATTTCAAGTGGAAAACATGTTTAATGATGTTAAAGATTGAAAGAATCGAGTAAAAATCAACTTACAAGTGATTTGGGGTGAAGTTTGCTCTTGAAAAATCGCCTATGGTGTTTGGGTTTTGAAAGAATGGTGAAAAGTGATGAAAATTCGACTAAGTATAAAATTTGCTGGGCCTCGGATATGGGAAATGCGAACCTTGGTTCGCAATTGCGAACCACACAGGGCTGGGAATTGCGACATTGTAGTTCGCATTTGCGAAAGAGGCATCGCATTTGCGATGGCCTACAGTCGCTTTTGCGATCACGGCTCCGCATTTGCGATAGTGCCCATATTTCCCAGACTTCGCGTTTTCGAACAATTGATCGCATTTGCGATCTGTCCCAGATTTCCCTGCTTCGCATTTGCGAGAAATCTTTCGCAAATGCGAAAATACCAGATCTGGCCTGCAATTTTTTTCCAAAGTTCAAAAATACAACTCGACACCTATCCAAAACTCACCCGAGCCCTCGGGGCTCCAAACCAAACATGCACCCAACCTAAAAAATATCATACGGACTTACTTGTGCGATCAAATCGCCAAAATAGCATCATATACATAGAATCAAGCCTCAAAACACATGATTTTTCTTCTAAACTTCATGAACTTTCAAACTTGGAACTTATAGTCCGAAACACGTCAAACGACGTCCGATTTCGACCAAACTTCACAGAAAGCGCTTAAACAATATATAAGACTTGTATCGGGCATTAGAACCAAAATATGAGCCCGATACCACAGTCTTTTGATCAATTTTCATTTCTATATTCCTTAATTATTTCAGAAAAATAATTTCATAGAAAAATTCTTTCCTCGGGCTCTATACCTCGGAATTCGACTCCGGGCACATGCCCGAGTCCCATATTTTTCTACGGACCTTCTGGGGCCGTCCAATCTCGGGTCCGGGTCCATTTACCAAAGTCACTTTAATCATATTAATATCAAAATTCTTCAAATTTTTAATAGAATTCACATATTTCAACATAAAAGTTTTCCGGCTACGCGCCCGGACTGCGCACGCAAATCGAGGTAGGTAAAAATGAGGTTTTCAAGACCTCGGGAGCACAGAGTGGATGGAGAAATAGATGATGACCCTTTGGGTCGTCACATAGAGGGAACCACAGAGGCTTATTTACATTAGACAGTATGGTAGGGGTAGATTATTAAGCTAAAAAATATTATAACATAAACTCCAAGATATCATATCAAGTATCTACTCCAAAAAAACTAAATAAAAATAGATTAGAAAATACTTCAGAAACTCTTTAACCTCATTAAACTAAAATGATTGCATGAAATGATGTGCAACCAACTAAATATACAACATTCTCTTATGTGGTTTAGTAAGAGTATCAGCTGAACAAACAAAAATATGTCAGGTATTATCAACTATCCAAACACGAAAATAATGCGCATTTTATTAACACAATGGAGGGAGTATTTGACACCTTATTCTAATAGGAGTGGAGGGAGTATTGTGGATTCAGGCACAACTTTCACATACATGAATCGTGGCGTTTTCGAGCGTGCATTTGTGAACCAAGTTAAGGGTATTTCAAGAACTGAAAATATTGAGAAATTAACAGGTTTAAGGCCATGTTTCAATATTTTCAGCTATAAAATAGTTTCTTTGCCAGAGCTCAAGTTTCATTTCAAAGGTGGTTCAGAGATGGCATTGCCATTGGTAAATTACTTTTCCATTGCAGGAAAATGATGTGATTTGTTTAACTATGATCACTGATAGTGCTTTTGGCCTGGAGTTGTCAACCGGACCATCGATAATTCTGGCTAATTTTTAGATGCAGAACTTCTTAGTAGAATTTAATCTCAGAAATGAAAAGTTTGAATTCAGGCATCAAGTGTGAAATTGAAAAGAACCTAAGGAGAATGCAAAGGTGAAAGTGCATTAAACGGTATTGCTACACCTTAGCTAATAGTACTAAGTATTCCAATACATTATACAACTGCTCTACTTGTATACTAGATTAGTATAACCCAAACCAATCAAGTATTAAAGGTAAGATTTTGCAATCTCGTGATTTCCCCCAACAAGGATGGTGACTTTCTGACCTCAACATAAAATCTCACATTTAGCAATCTGTCAAAGCTCCAAAGTGAGAAACACTATATAGAACAAAATTTTGTTCCCATTGAAAATCGAGATTCTATAACAAATTAGACTGAATAATGAATTTAGAAATTATACATGTCAAAATTTTAAGCCATTCAACATAAAAAGCATGAAGAGATATCTCCATTAGTATACCAGTTAACAGAGAAAGGATCCAAGATTCATCACACCATTCATATACTTTAGATAAATACATCTCCTAGAAACTCGAGAACATTTTGATGTTATATCATACAATTAGTTGATAACTAATATCTAGAAAATATAATATGATCTCTATTTTGTTTGTATATTTGAGCAAACCTTGACCAGTCTTAAACATACAAAAACTTTTTTTCAGTTACATCTCTTTCAGTCTTAAACCTTGACAACTAAATATTTACCATGCATGTTGACCAAATATTTAGATCAAATCATGAGGAAAAAAACTCTAGCTTTTAAGCTCATGTAGATAATAATGATAGTAATAGTTTAGATGCTTTTTTGGATTTGTTTTTATGTGAAGGCAAACATTGTGAGAATTTACAAAATTATATATGGTGAAATGAAGTTTTTTTTTGAGTGCAATGGCTAGAGAAGTGTTATAGAGTTGGAGAGAATTTGCTTGAAAGTGGAGTATATAATTGCATATTTTATGTTATTCTTCTACTAACTGAAACCAAGTTTTCCTTTTTCTTTTTCCCTGTTTCCTTTTCTGGGAATCTTCTCTTCAATTGGAAAGTTTAAACTAGGAAGTTAATGGAATGGAATATGAACTAAGATCCAGTTTATTCCAAAACCTGAGTATGAATTACTGATTTTATTCACTTTACTTTGACTAAAAAGCAAGTTTTTTTATTTTCAGCAGATGCATATATAGGACTTGATCCGTATAATAATAAGTAGGGCTCCAACTAAATACTTTACTATTAACAAGTTAGTTACTCGTACAAAGATATAATTGGATTTGCTTACTAGTTGGTAGAGTTTACTTACCATGATGTCATCCATAGGATTTGCAGAATTTGCAGGACTTGCCTCATCTGAACCACTTAAATTTGTAATAATATTGAAAAGTGCAGCAGGAAGTCTAGTCTGTTAAACATAGCACAAATAAAGATCTTAAACATGATAGTACCAAGGATGAAACTATTTTGTAATATCAAAAAGACTGACAAGTTTCATTTTCCAGAACAATAGCAAAGAATTATTAGAAAGCACTGAGTACTACAAGTGCAATTAATAGGTTAGTTAACAAGCTTAAAGAATCTTTGCAGCTTAAGGGTACTAATATAACCAAACTCAAGTGGAATTCCACCTTCATAACTATTAAAATAACCTAACCTAAGTTTAAGATTTGGAAGCAAAGCCAAACTCTTTGGCATTTTTCCAGTGAGTTACCCTTTAATTCCAAGCACAGTAAACTTTCAGTGTGAGATTAAAACTGTTATTCGAAAGATTAACGTATTTGATAGAAGAAATCTTGGATATATCTAAAGGGTGTGTACCAATTAGTTTATCTCCAAACATAATAAGGTTTTCAAGTTTGTCTAAAAGACCAATTTTAGGTGGAATGATACCAAACAGAGGAATATTAGAAATGTTCAAAGATATAACAAGTGAATCATTGCTACATACTACAACTTCTAATTTAGCTCAAAAGATTTATAAAATAACTATTTGGTATTCATAAGGAACTTACAGAAACTTTAGTGCTTATACTAATACATGGGAACTTTGTATAAGAGATGCAAGTCCCTCCATACCCTCTTTTAACATTTTCTGCTCACATCCTACATGGGCTTCCATGACTACTGCATGAGCTTTCATGACTTCTAGATTTTTTCGCTCCTCCTCAGTTGCTCTTGCACTTCTTTAAGTTTAGATTCTATACTCTCTCGTTTATGACGTTCTTCTTCCACCTCTTTTTTTTTTGTGCTTGCAGTTGCTCTTGAAGCCCTTGCATGGATCGCTTATTTGTTAGCTTAAGTCCCAGTCCTTGGCCGCGGTAATAGCCTGACTTTTCTCCAATAATTTTCATAAAGGACGCATTAACAATAGGGTCTATATCATCAGTACCCTCTTATGTTTCTTGAATTTGCTCTGCAACCAATTCATTCACTTTATCCTACAAACAGGACATACAAGCTTTAGCTTTCAATATTTATTTCAATAAACTCATATCATAGGATTAAAGATTAGAGTTTTGTAAATTCATTCAATTCAGCAGCGGCATCGTTGATCCAATGACCATTTTTGATATGAGTTTTCTTCCAAAGTGTATGAAAATTTGGCTCTTTTTCGGTGATTGCATCTCTCTAACAAATTATATCAAATTATGTTATTGAATAAAGAATTATTAAATTCATTAAATAAGACATATCTCACCTCTTCAAAAGAGCTTGCCCCAAAGGATTTTCTACCGCAAATATAATTGATTCCTTATTTTGCTTTGTTTATTTTGTTTCTAGCACTCATTCTCTGCATTGAATATGAATTAATGATATATCCTATAATTCAAGTATAAAAAGTAAAATAAGAAATAAACAAGACTTTGGATCTGGTCATAAGAATTTAAGTTCCATTTCATAGGTTGCTTTCTCAGTTTTTTGTAACTTCCCTAGTTGACGTAGACATTTTTCAAAATTCTTTTAGCTAAATAATAGCTTTTGTGCATATTTTATTTAATTACCTTGAAAGGATCAGAGTCGAAATGGTCCACCAAGAATTTCCATTCAACTTCAGTGACATCTTCTGGTATGATCTGCAATCGTTCCTCCTTTGTAGAAAATTTCTTGAAATGATCATGGAGCCTACTATGACGATATCGATACAAATTATTAGCTGTATGAAGAATAGTATCGCTAGTGTGTTGCGTGTCTGGAATTTCAAAGGTGTCCTGCACTCAAATAAAAAAATTAGAAGTGATAGCTTTGTCATCTAAGACTCTACTAGCAACCAAATAGATTTGTATGTGGAACCTATAATAAAGTATTTCAAAGCTGGAACCATTAGACTAAAATATGCCTACTGTTCTTTATCCATACTACTACTATATATGTTATTTGGTTGAATACTACTCATTCAAGAACAAAAAACTATGAACTTAAGATAAAAAGAGAATTATCATCATATGAGCAACTATCCTTTCTTTTGCTAGATCAGAAACTTTCTTCTAAGTTTTGACATCATGCTTAGAATTCTGGTCAACTGTAACTGAAAGCTTGGTAACAGAATTATTAGCTCCTGGACCAACTGCTACTGTTCGATCCGGTGGGATAGTCACCTCCAGCTTTCCATTGGGATTATTTTTGCGTTTCTTTTGGATTGAAAACCCTCTAGTCTTCCCCATTCCTTTTTCTCATTTGTCCTTCATTAATATTAAAAGAAAAGACTCCAGAAAACTTCAACATCAATTCATCATAGAGAAAAATACTCTACAGAAAGGAAATAGATGTATCGGCCTTAGGCATGGTATTTTTCATATGAAGTCCTTACAAACTTCAACTTTCAAAGTAATTACCATTTGCAATAATATAAAGATGTGATCTCTAATCCATAAATAGATGGAGAACAATTTCTTTTCCTCTACAAAATGAATGTTTATTTAATAAATAGCAACTAACAACGTACTGTATCTTCTACTTGAAATGCATGAGAAAATTTAAAAGATCAGTAGTTCAAAAAAGCAAATGATTTAAAGTACATATTATTGTCACACTTCACTCAAAGTGACTAAAAATAAATCAATCACTCAAATAATTAAATTCTACTCTTTATAAGAATTTATTACCAAATTTGAAGGCATAGAAAGTTTGTTTCTACTAAGTTTTACAAGCATGATATTTCTCAAAGCTACTTTTTACTAAATGAATCGACTCACGTGGTTGTGGGTTTGAAATTGCTCCAACAGATTCAACACTAGCAGAAACATGCGCATTTGTCATCATGATAGTCTGCAAGACATAATAAAAAGAATTATACTGGAACTAGCTGAAAGTAGAAGTGAAGGCAGAACAGTGCACATATTGTCAATTAGAAAATAATTTATCCAAAAATATAACTATAGATTAAGGTGTATGCCCAAACAAACTATTTAAGTAAAAATAAAACAAATATAGTGACTAAATAACGATTGTTAGATATAAAGTCATGTATTCCGATATATTTTGACTCAGTATTTGGCATGGGATGAAGATAAACATTCCAAATATTAAGTGAAGTTAAACAGTAACAAACATAATAAAGAAATAAAAAGAGAAGAGGAAAGGAAAAATTAACCATTTGGGCAAGGTGGTGAAAAATCATATTCATCCTCACAGCCAATCATCATCCTCATTTTCATCATGTTCATCCTCAGATAAATATTCTTCATCTGTTGAGTAATCACTATCTTCATGATCCGATTCATCTACAACTTCTAAGTCTATTTCTTCCTCATTATTGAGAGAATGTGATCCAACACTCATTCCATCAATATCTTCTCTTTGTATTCTAATCATATTAATATCTGATTCTACTTGAAGATTTTGCTCTTCCCTTTCAACCAGGTCAATTAATTGATAAGGTTCTGTTTTATCATCTTGCTCGGGTTGATCATACAAGTTTCGTGGTCTTACCCTTACCAATGCATTCCAATTCTCATTTTGATCATGTTTAACATAATACATAAATTAAGCTTGTGATCCTAGAATAAATGGATCGTTTGTGTAATGAAGTCGTGTCACATCCATACATATGAATCCATATTCATCCCTTTGGTAACTCTACTTTGACTTCGACCATGCGGCGGAACTTCAAACCAGTCACATTGGAATAATATCACTGAATTTTTGTCCAAATATTGGATTTCTAATATTCTTCTTATCTTTCCATAATAATCAGCATTTTCTGTATATTCACTCTTTACAACTACACCACTATTTTGAGTTTTTAAAAATTTTTCAGATGCCATTTTTCGAAACCTAAAACCATTCAAAATATATCCATTATGGCATTCAATTCGTAAATCTGGACCTCTTGCCAAAGCTAGCAATTGATCAGTAATTTGATTGTCACCGTTATCTTTTAATTGTAGCACCTATTAATTAAAAACTCAAAAATATTAGTACTACTTAAAAATAAAATTTATGAACTGTCCTAAATAAATATCAACCAACATTGAATTATATAAGTTACTTTTTTCTGAAACCATAAAGGAAATTCCTCCTTGCGCCTCTTGGCAACATTTCTATTATTCTCCTTTGTTAATATTTCTAAATGTTCCATATAGATGGTAAAATTAAAATACAATAAAAACATTACAAGATAGTCATTGAACAATTCATAAGAAGAAAAGAATGTAAACTAAGTGAAAAGATTTTTACTCGATAAAAGGGCCAATTTCTGCACAATTTTGGAGGATGTAAAAATGTGCTTGCTTGATTTCATGATCATTCAATTTTGTCCAATCACCCCTTCCAAATGGCTTACCACGACAGTTGAATACAGATAAGACATTAGGATCTATGTTGGAAGAATTAGAATTCCTATCTAGGCGATTTTCCTTTGTCTCTATATTAGTCAAATATTTGGAACAGAATACCATGCATTCCTCTGCAAGATAGCCCTCAGCAATTTACCCTTCTGGGCGAGCCATATTGCGTACATAACCTTTTAATGTGCGCAACATTCTGTTAAGTAAATATATATTAGTTTCGAGCAAATTTCAACTAAAAGAAAAATTTAGAGTTATAAAAATCTAACCTCTCGATAAAATACATCCATCGAAATTGAACAGGGCCACCCTCCTTTGCCTCCTTTGCTAAATGGATTGCCAAATGAATCATAACATCGAAGAAGGATGGTAGAAATATACGTTCTAGTTTGCAAATTGTCACCTGTATACTTTTATCTATTTTATCTAACTTATCCATATGCAACTCTTTACCACACAAATCAGTAAAGAATAATTACAATTCAATTAACGGATCATATGCATTCTTTGGCAAAATTCCTTTGATGATAAGTGGAAAGATACGCTGGAAAAAAATATGTTGATCGTGACTTTTGAGTCCAAAAAGTCTAGCTTCCTTAACACTGACACAACCACTAATTTTAGAAGCATAAGCATCAGATGTTGATGAGTTGACAGAATTTAATCTTCTCAGTTTTGGACATTGTATAACTAGCAGGAGGAAGTATGTAGTTATCCCCACTTTTTATTAGATGGAGAGGCTTTTTGATTCTCATTTCTTGTATGTCCAATCGAGATTCAATGTGTCCTTTGTTTTTCCGTCAATATCCAACAACGTTCCTATCACGCTTTCATTAATATTTTTTTCTATATGCATTACATTCAAATTATGTCTCAACAATACAGTCTCCAATATGGGAGTTCAAAGAATATACTTTTCTTCTTCTAGTTGTCACGTCTTTCCATATCTCGTTTTCTTTTTATTGTGTTGTCACCCATGGATCCTTGTAAGGATGTATTTAGTTGTGCAAGCACATCATCTCCACTCAATGCTTGTGGTGCAAGTCTTTCTTCCCTTGTGTTATCAAAAGAACTTTTGTTTGACGATAAGGATGATTTATTTCCAAGAACCTACGATGACCCATATAGCAATGTTTTCGACCATATTTCAAGTAAATGGAGCAAGTATTTACATGACAAACTGGACAAGCAAATTTACCTTTTGTGCTCCAACAGGACAACATGGCATATGCTGGAAAGTCATTAATTGTCTACAACAAAGAAGCACGTAATTGAAAATTTTATTGCTTAAAAGCATCATAAGTCTCAATTCCATCCTCCCATAATTTTTTCAAATCATCAGCCAAAGGTTGGAGATACACATCTATATCCATACCAGGGCTTTTTGGGCCAGGAATAAGCAAGGACAATAAAATATTAGACTGTTTCATGCATAGCCATGGGGAAGATTATACGGAATCAAGAATACTAGCCACATACTATAGGCATTACTCATGGAACCAAAAGGATTAAAACCATCTGAAGCAAGTCCAAGTCTTACATTACGTGGATCTGATGCAAAATCCAAATGGTTCTCATCAAAAGTTTTCCATGTCAGTGAGTCAGCTGGATGCCTTAATACTCCATCATCAACTCGCTTATCTTTATGCCACCTCATATCTTCTGCGGTTTGTTTAGTCAATAAACAATCGTTGTAATCTTGGGATCAAAGGAAAGTATCTAAGAATTTTTCTAGGAATTCCTTTCTTTCTCTTATTCAATTTACTTGAAGCAACCTCATTTTCATCTTCTCCTCCTTTCCGTACTATCCATCTTTTCTCACCACATTTAGGATATTGCTCAACATTCGCATATTCCTTTCTATATAAGATGCAATTATTAACACAAGCATCTATTTTCATATAATCTAGACCCAAATCTTTAATAATCTTTTGAACTTCATAAATAGAATTAGGGAGCACATTTCCTTTAGGAAAGGTATCACTTAATAGTTTTAACAAAGAGTCTAATGAAGTATTACTCCAACCATGCAAGCACTTCATTTGAAAAAGATGCATTACAAAAGAGAGCTTCGAGAACTTTTCACAATCTGGATATAACTTCTGCTCTGCATCCTTTAACAACCGATAAAAACTCTTAGCTTCTGCATTAGGTTCTTCATATCTAGACTCAACCGACTCATCATACGGATCATGAGTTATATTATCTATAAGAACTCTATGATACATGTCATCAACATCTCAAAAGTGGCATCATTATCATTTCCTAAATCTGAATTTGCACTAGAATTTATTTCATCATCTGAAGATGAATCTGACTCACCATGATGAATTCACCTATTATATGTTGGATCTATACCCCACCTAAGTAAATTTATTTTCACTTCTTCTCGCGTTTTCCTACGCACATGGTTACAGTTAGTGCACGGACATTGAATTCTTAAACCAACATTAGGATTTGAAAATGCAAAGTTTAAAAATTGTTCCACGCCATTCAAGTATTCTGGTAATGCCCTATTCCTAAGAAGTATCCAACTTTTATCCATCATATAATAACCTACAAAATATAAAATATTAACTATCCCTCAATTTTTTGTTATCAACTTAGCAAAAAAATAAATAAGGAAAAGGTCAGAGAAAGACTATACTAAAATACAGTAAAAATAACAACATATAAATTGAACGAACAATGATACAAGCGAAGGAACACACTATAGATAAATCGTAATCAGCAAGACTCACCAGACTTTGTAGACGAGAAATAATGAAGCAAAGAATAGAACAGAACCAATTGCTCAGAGCTGTAGAATACTAAAGAAGAAAACCTTGCTAGAATGGTAACTGAAATAGGCTAAGGATTAAGGAAAAGATAATTCAAAGGAAGAAACTGGTTTGGCGCTTTAATTTGGCGGAAAGTTGAAAAATATTAAGCTAAATCTTAGGCCACTAACCAAACCTGTTGAGAAAATTAAGGCATGAACAGAACTTGTTGAGACAATTAAGGGTTCTATAAAATATAAATTATTGCTAATTTATTATATTTTAAAATAATTATGTTTTCAAATAAAATATGGCAGCAACAAAAAACTTACCCAAAGCAACTAAAATAGTGTGCTA
This sequence comes from Nicotiana glauca, assembly GCA_026770625.1. Classification (NCBI taxonomy): domain Eukaryota; kingdom Viridiplantae; phylum Streptophyta; class Magnoliopsida; order Solanales; family Solanaceae; genus Nicotiana; species Nicotiana glauca. The sequence continues at coordinate 146,645 of MU733464.1, forward strand.
AAAATCCGGAAAAAGTGATTAGCAAGAGAAAATTTTGACGCGTTTGGCGGAAAATTGAAAAATAATTAGCTAAGTTTAGGCCACAACCCACCTATTTTGTAGGCAAAAATAAAATGTATTGCCAACAATACAAATTTACTGTTGCCAATATCAAAGCAAAATCTCATTAATTTATTTTAAACCATATTTACATCTGCAACTAATGAGGAAATCAGAGAACTAAATTTCAGCTGCTATTCCAGAAAAATTTATGAAAAACGTACATTTTTGCGGCGAGCGGGGTCAATATTTATATTGAAGCTCCTTTTCTTTCAATTTTTGCCAAAATCTTCCTCTAGTTCTCTTCAAAAATTTCAAATTCATGACAGATGAATTAGTTGGATTCGACTTTGACGAAAAAGAAATTTGAAAGAGTAATGACTGTAATCGAATTAGAGAATGTTGGGGAGTAGTCTTTGAAGCAGAGAGCAATTGACATTACAATTACAAAAAGAAACAGAAAGCAATTTGAGAACAGTGTCAAAGATAGGATACTTGCTAGCTCCGTCAGTGTCGGTGGCCAAAATGAAAGGGCAATGCTATTACACGTAGCAAATTAAAATGTGAAGGAATTGGATAAAACCAAGTACACAGTACAATTGGCATTGCTTTTGGTACAACTCTTCAAAGCAGTGGTTGGTAACAATGAATCAGACGTTACTAAAAGTTTAATGATAATAGCAACATTTTTTTAAAGTTGTTGTCACTTTTAACTATATAATAAGTAAAACATGTTTGGACGACGAAAGTTAAATTCAGAAATTCATACATTAGTTATACCCGTAAATTCCCACGTGTCGTCGTTGAAAATCAAAATTGTCCCTTTTCTTTCTTTTGCTCATTTGACATTTACCGCTGGCCTCTAAAGCCAACAACACTGTGATTGTTGCAAAAAATTGTTGCCAATTTTTTTAATTTAAAATTAATTATCCAAATAATAGTATATAGCAACAATATCATAATATTTGCTAACAAGAAAAATTTTGTGCTTAAAAATTATACGATTTGGCAACAACTTTATGAGGTTGTTGCTATTTATTTATTTTTGCCAATAATACTATAGTTGTTGCTAAAAAATTATTGCTAAGTTTCATGCTTTCTTGTAGTGCTATCGGGAGAGAAAATGAAAATGCAGCGTACTGTTCTGTACTGCTGTTATAATCTTAATGAGTACTGCTAACTTTATTCCCAAACTAGTTAACCCATTTAGTATATGATTTAAAATATACCCATTTGATTCCATTTGAGTCCGTTAAAGGAATATAAAGGAAGTAAAAGTGAAGAAGATCCCTTGATAATTATACAAACGAGTCACTTTGCAAAGCATGGGACTTGGATAATTCTTGGCGTTTTTCTGTTCATATGTATTTTTTGTCTCGTCGCAAGTAAGCATTTAGCAGATTATATCATGATCAGATTTTCGACGACAGATCCAGTTTGAATGATCCCAGACTTGACCCGACCATCTATTTGATACTAAAATGTTGTCAGTTTTGACCCTGTTTGAGTTGGAGAGACATGTGTTAATTATGACCGTCAAGTTTAACTGACTTTTGGTAAGTTAGGTCCTTACCTATTTCTTTGATCATATTTTTTTGATGCATGTATGTAAATCTGATCCGAACAGCTCATTGTGACACCATACATACAATTGAAATAGAAAATTTTAATAAGATAACTTATAGTAAATTGTATTGGCAATATCGTTTAAATAATGTGCAGCAGCCTAAAACATGACTCATCTTGATCGTCACGAAATGCATGCAAGTTCAGGGCAACTTCATTTTATCCATTCGTTGAAGTCATACAGTTTAGGTTTTGTGTACTCCACAACCAAGATCACGTGATACACGTAATACGCAAAAATTTTAAACTATTTGGCCGTTAGGCGTTAAACCAAACAATTGGCCTGTTACAAAGTACTATTACTCCATATTATTATGGACCTTTCTGTTATTGATATATCGTGATGGTCAACCAATGCCAATTCATTGAACTAAATTGAATTCTCATTCAGTTCAATTCAACAACAAAAAGGTCCATAATAATATGGAGTAAT
>MU733464.1:155104-183067 GCA_026770625.1 Nicotiana glauca
GTTGAAGACTTGTGAAGAAGAAGACAAAGGAAAAGGGGTGAAATATGTATATAATAGCAACCGTCAAACTAAGGAGTGTAATAATGGTAAGCCTATAATAAAGGCAACTATCACTTCGTAAATAGATGGGATGAAGAAAACTTGAAAATAGGTTGCAAAATTGCATAACCAATCAGAAGATGACACGTGTACAGAGCATTAAATAAAAAAGACAACTGAGGCATCAGTACTGTCATAGCATTGATTATGGCAAAAAATTCCCTTTTATGAAGATCCACTTCCCAATTATTTAATTAATAAATAAATAAAAAGTGGGGGGACTATCTGTATTGGGAAAAAAAATGAATTTATATTGAAGATGACGTGGCATGACACGTAGACTGGTCAAATGGTCAAAACATGATGATCAGTTAAGAGGCACGAGCGACAACAGATATGAAGAGAAAAAAGTTAAATAGGCACGAGATGCTATTCAAATGATACGAGTCTCGTATCTATTTAATTCATTTAAAGCCAGGAGATCAGAAGGGATTGAAGATATGAATCTGATAACATAAAGGAGTCCAATTCAGTATTAAATGACAAATACGTTAGCGAATCGGTATTGAATAGGAATGATTGTGTAACGTTTCATTTAATATCATTTAATGCTCACAATTGCCTCATTAAGACTAAGGCACTACACCTCTTCCTAGAATAATCAACTATAAAAGGAGGAGGTCTCAGCATTTGTAAAGGGGAGAATATCATTGATATTACACTGAAATACAAACTTATTTACTGCTTTATTATTATTCTCAAGAGTTTCTTATTCTTTTCGTCTCCCGATTATCACTAACCCGATTTTTATCTTAAATTCTAGCTTTGGCCGAAATTCTATTTTTTGGTTAAACAGATACTAATCAAATATTTTCACTTTTATTTGTCAATTTTAACAAATCAAGAGAAGAACATATTTTTTCTTGTTTTACCATTATCATTAACTCGTCATTTCATAAATTCTAGACTTCTCGAATAATATCATTATTATGGTAAAATATACGCTTCATCTATTATTCGCTCTCATATCCGTATATAATAAGTAAACTTTTGGCCTTTTATTTTGGTTTAAAATAAGTTTCTAATTTTTATATAATTAAGAATGAATTAATTTTAGTTTTTAAAATTTTCCCTTTACATACCAATATTTCAAGTTAACAATATGCAAATTTTAATTAAAGGTAATTTAGCCAAAATACTTTTTTTTTCGTGGAATTAATGTTTTGTTAAGGTGTGCTAAAGGCCAAAAGGTCAATTTTTATGGACCGAAGAGAGTATTTTTTAAGGAGCACGCAAGTTCATTGTGAACAAGTCAAAATAATTGGAGGAAGTAGTTGCTAAAAAGGTACTACTAGTTATATATCACACACAATTAATAAAACACATATTTTAATAATAATTTATTAGTAGTACAATATTATTCGGGCTCTAGGAGTGTCTTGGGTAATTAAATTAATAAACCGTAGCATGGAAAATTCCATGCAGCCGTTTGCTTGATAAGTTGTACTACTTCACCGTGTCAATGACGACAAAGCCAAAGTTGTCGGCTAATTTCGAAGTGACAAACTTCAATCTCATTCTTTTCTCTATATATACAAAAGTTTCTAACACAATTTTCTCAAATCTTCCTTTCACTTCTAAAATTTCCTCTTAAAAATCCCTTCAGCTCTCTGCAAATTCTTATTCCTAGTTTTTCCCAAGAATAATCTAGTACTCTATATAGAAATTGAAACGATGGAGATTGATCAAAATATGTTGATAAAGATAGGGCTCTTTGCTTTGGTCCAAGCTTTGGTTTATTTGATCCTATCAAATTCTTCAAACATATTTTCCAAGACCCAAAGATCCTACAGCTTTAAAACGGTTCGTTCTTTAAGCATTTGCCGGATCGCCGCTGCCCTCGCCGACTTACCTGCCGGCGGTGAGGCATCTCCTACTTCCAAAGACTTGACCTCTTCTAAGTCTTTCAAGCTATTCCAAGACAACGATTGATCATGGTCTCAAATATGACGGCCTGGTTTCTTTTTTCTAGCTTTTGTGAGCTTAGTTTTAGGTATTAATGCTTTGATTTGCTGTTTTGTTGGACAGTTAAGTCGGATTACCTAAATTGTGTGAATTTGTTATAGGTCCTTTTTTTCCTTTTAGCTCAAGTAAATTACAAATTCGTTGTATAGTTGTAACAAAAAATTTAAGTATTTGAAAGTTTGAATAGATATACGTTATTAATTGAATTTTTATCCAAAAATATTTTATTGTCAAGCTTTTTGGCTTCAACGGGATACAGAATATCCACAAACTCATGCGCGCGCGGCTGAATGAATCCGAAGAAAACATCGCCAAATGTGAAATGACAATTTCTAAAGTTTATCAAAATTTACAAAAAGCGAAACTAATTAATCATCTGATATGTCGAAATAATTAGTAAGCAGTTAATTTAGAGAAGACGAACTGTTATGTCGAAGACGAGGTAAACCCGAAAATAAAGAAGATAAAGAACATTAAATTTGAACGTGGAAAACCCTTCAAATTGAAGGTAAACACAACGGGGTCATAAATATCCAAAAAACTCCACTATAACAATAAGAGGGTTACGAAAGTTCTCCAAATTGGCTACACAACAAGTATAAATACGGAACAACAATAGCAACAACTAATCAATTGAAGAAAGATGAGAATCCACAAAAACGAAGCTGATGTTCAAGGTTCGAAATCAGATTCTACGGGCCTCAAAATCCGATCCAACAGTTAACGAATCGAAAACGTGATTTGAAGTTGGCTAGTCGTAATAAAAAATCTGCAGCAAAACAAATATTTTTCTTCTCTCTGTTGGGCACATGCCCATTTTGTCCAGCCAAAGGCCCAATGATCTAATCCTATTCTCTTTTGGTTTCCATTCCTACTTGGAATTGGAATCGGTTTTTATGCCTATTTTTAGTGAGTTTTGACTTTAAGAGAAAGCACAACTCATGATCTATAAATAGGACAACCTTGGAGAATTATTCTATGCTCATTGATACAAGTCTTTGAAAGACTTAAGCACATACGAGTGATTTTTGAGAGAGCTTTCATCAAGAGAGAAGAGAGTGTTAGGTGTTTGTCCAGATTTTTTTACCATAATTCGTTTTCCTATTTCATGAAGGAAAGGACAACATATTTATTATAATTGGGTTTTTCTTTTTCTAGAAGGAAAATATAATTCTTCCATATTTGGTTAGTCCCTTTTCTTGTAGGAAACGGTTTGGAGTTTTATAGATTGAGGATATGCCCTTCTCATTCAATAGCATCCACAATGTAGCCACATGGGGTTTGGGAGTCGTCACTACTAAAAAAACCAGGGTTTAGCGACGGACAAAATCTGTAGCTAAACAGAAAAATCTGTCGCTAATCTCATTTAGCGATGGATTAGCGACGGATTATCAAAAGATTCTGCTAGCAACGAGCATTTTAGCGACAGATTAGCGACGACGTTCATAGGTAATTCCAATTTTTTTGTAGTGCGTGTTTAGGGGGAGAACTTTACGGGACAAATGTTAGTGTGTCACTTGTGTTTGCCTATTCGCGAGATTGTTCTCTCGATACTTTTACTCTCTTTTTATATAGTGGATTGCTCATCTCCACCCGTGAATGTAGGTCAGCTGACCGAACCACGTTAAATGTTTGTTTCTCTTTTGGTATTTTCCTCTTTGTTGTATGATTTATCATCGTTCAACATTTGCTTTGCTAGCTTCAATATGAAACCTAATTTTTCGGTCCTAACAAGTGGTATCAGAACGTGGTACAATGAAGGTTCAATCGGGTTCAGTTCTAGCCGCAACATATTTGACGGTAATCATAATTTTTGTCTGAGAAATTCGACCGGTGTGCTACGCACGTTGAGACAAACTTTGTGGTGGAGATTTGGAGATGCGACCTGTTGAAGGTTATGTGAAGAAGGTGGATCAAGTTTATTTTGTCAGAAAATTTAGGCCAAGGCGGAGAATTGTTAGGTGTTTGTTTTCTTATCATAATTGGTTTTCCTATTTCATGAAGGAAAGGACAGCATATTTACCATAATTGGGTTTTTCTTTTCCTAGAAGGAAGCTATAATTCTTTCATATTTGGCTAGTCCTTTTTCTTGTAGGAAAATGTTTGGAGTTCTTTAAATTGAGGATGCGCCCTTCTCATTCAGTATCATCCACAACGTACCCACATGGGATTTGAGAGTCGTATTTAGGGAGAGAACTTTACGGGACAAGTGTTAGTGTGTCGCTTGTGTTTTCTTCTTCGAGAGGTTGTTCTTTCGATATTTTGTACTCTTTTTTTATATAGTGGATTGCTCATCTCCTCCCGTGGATGTAGGTCAGTTGACCGAACCACGTTAAATATTTGTGTCTCTTTTGGTATATTCCTCTTTCTTGTATGATTTATCGTCGTTCAAGTTTTACTTTGCTAGCATTTGTATGAAACCTATTTTTTTTGGTCCTAACAAGTGGTATAAGAGCCTTGGTTATTTATCCGGGTTATTACAAAATGGAGGCAAATATGAGCAAAATGGTATGTTTAAATGGGATAAATTATAATATGTGGAGAAGCAAGATGAAAAACTTGTTGTTTGTGAAGAAGATGCATCTGCCCGTTTTTTCAGGTCATAAACCCGAGAGTATATCTAAAGAAAATTGGGATTTCGAGCACCAACAAGTATGTGGATATATACGACAATGGTTTGAAGATAATGTTCGCAACCATATTGTGAACGAGACACATGCAAGATCATTGTGGGAAAAGCTAGAGACTCTTTATGTTTCAAAAATAGGGAACACCAAGTTGTTCCTGCTAAAGCAATTGATGACCTTTAAATACAAGGAAGGCAGCCCTATCCTTGATCACATAAATGATTTTCAAGGCGTCCTTGATCAACTGTCTGGTATAGGAGTTAAGTTTGATGATGAGATAAAAGGACTTTGGCTTCTTAATACTCTACCAGACTCTTGGAAAACTCTTCGTGTTTCTTTGACAAATTCAGCTCCTGGAGGTAAGGTGACCATAGAATATGCCAAGAGTGTTGTGTTGAACGAGGAAGTAAGGAGAAAATCTCAGGGTTCGTCCTCACAAGCAAGTATCTTGGTTACGGAAGACCGGGGGAGAGATAGAACAAGATGCTCAAGGAATAAAGGTAAAAGTAGAAGTAAGTTAAGGTCTAAATACTATAATATTACATGCAACCATTGTGGCAAGAAAGGACACATCAAAAGGTTTTGCCGCAAGTTGAATCAAGATATTAGAGAAGGAAAGAAAGCTGAAAATAATGAGAACAATGTTGCTGCTATTGTTCGAGATGACCTTTTTTGTATTATGATGAAAATGTCATCAATTTGGTATCCCATGAGACGATATGGATAGTAGATTCTGGAGCTACCTCACATGTCACACCAAGAAAAGACTTTTTCTCATCTTATACTCCAGTTGATTCTGGAATGTTAATGATAGGCAATGCCAGTGAAGTTAGGTGTTTGGTGCTGGCACAGTTTGTTTAAAAACTAATAATAGTTTAACGTTAGTTCTTCAAGATGTCAAGCATGATCCAGACTTTTCTTGCAATTTGATCTCCGCAACAAGATTGGACGATGAAGGTTACCATAATGCCCCCTTTTTATGGCCAATGAAAGCTCACTAAGGTCTCGTTAGTAGTGATTCGAGGAGTCAATTCTGGTCATTTATATGTGACACAGGTCTCTATTCTTAATGACTCAATAAATCTGGTGGAAAGTGATACTTTATCGGAATTGTGGCACACAAGATTAAGTCATACGAGCGAGAAGAGGATTATGTTTTTGGCTAAGAAAAGTTTTCTTTCTGGAGCGAAACAAGCAAAGCTGAAAAGGTATATCCATTGTTTAGCTCGAAAACAAAAAATGGTTTCCTTTTATAGCCACCCTCCCTCAAGAAAGCCCGATTTATTGGAGCTAGTACACTCTGATTTATGTGTCCTTTTAAATTAAAGTCAAAAGATGGTGCACTTTACTTTGTGACCTTCATTCATGATCATCTCGTAAGCTCTGGGTGTATCCTTTGAAATCTAAAGATCAACCATTTGATGTGTTTAAGGAATTTCAGGCCTTAGCTGAGAGACAGACGGGGAAGAAATTAAAATGTATTCACACTGACAATGGTGGTGAATATTGAAGTCCCTTTGATAACTATTGCAAGGAAGAAGGAATTCGTCATCATAAAACTCCGCCCAATATGCCTCAATTGAATGGTTTGGCAGAGAGGAAGAACAGAACTCTAGTTGAGAGAGTTAGATGCTTACTTTTAGAAGATTGTGTAAAGATTGTGTGCATGTTCCTCAAGATGAGAGATCGAAATTGGATGTCAAAACAAAGTAGTGCATCTTTATCGGTTATGGTCAAGATGAATTTGTTTATCGTTTTTACGATCCAGTTGACAATAAACTTATTAGAAGTCGTGATGTAATATTCTTTGAAGACCATACTATTAAAGATATTGACAAAGCTGAGAAGATAGATTCTCAGAGTAATGAGAGCTTAGTTGCTAGTGATCCAGTTTCTATTGCTAAGGCACATATTGCACATGAAGGAACCCAAAATAATGATAGAGATAATGATCAAGATCAAAATGATCATCATGGTGTAGATGTTATGGATGCTTCAGTTGATGAAGTTGTGGTTGATCAGCAACTAATTCGTACTTAGGTAACTACTTCGAATGCTCCTGAAATCTCTCTTAGAAAATCTACAAGGGAGAAGCAAAAATCCACGTGCTATCATCTTGATGAGTATGTACTTTTGACTGACATGGGAGAACCTAAGAATTATTATGAATCCATACAAGATACTCATAAAGATCAGTGCATCGAAGCCATGGAAGATGAGATGAACTCACTCCATGAGAATGGCACTTATGAATTAGTGAAATTGCCGAAAGGTAAGAGAGCTTTATCTAACAAATGGATATTCAAAATAAAACAAGATAACCATACCTCTGGGCCTAGATACAAGGTTGAAGACTTCGTAGTTAAGCTTGTACGTAAGCATAAATTTTGTAGAAAATTGGCAGGCATGAAGCCAGTAAATAGTTCCATAGCACGAACATCCATATCACATGGATAGATGCAAATTGATTGATTAAATTGCGTTGAAGTATTACATGTTTCTTGTCTTAGAAAATCACTTAATTTTGAGTTGGAGTGAACCGGAAGAAAATTAAAATGCAACTTTATAAAAATATTTCAAGATAACTTAAACATCTTTAACTGTATTATTAACTCCTCCTGTTCTGTTAAAACTTTGGAAGTTAGGTTATAATACACCATGATCATTTGTTCGAGAGGTTGTGAGTTCGAGTCTTCCCAAGAGCAAGGTGGGAAGTTCTTAGAGGGAAGGATGCCGAGGGTCTATTTGGAAACAGCCTCTCTACCTCAGGGTAGGGATAAGGTCTGCGTACACACTACCCTCCCAGACCCCCACTAGGTGGAATTATACTGGATTGTTGTTGTTGTTGTTCATTTGTTTATCAGTTGGAAGGATAATAGTATTTCAAGGAGGATGAGTACGATCTAGTTATTATAATAATCAAAACAGATGGTTGTTGACTTGTGAATTTGACAACTGACCTCACGTATAACTAAAAAAAATAGTGATCACAAAGAAATAATACATATCTTGGTGGTAGCTGACCAACACCCAGCTGGGGTTCTTCGTAAATGCAAGTCTATCAGTACGAATGCAAACAATCGAATAATTTGTCTCTGTCTTTTTAAGTATTCCTAAAACAAATTATATATTAATAATTCAGAGCCCAATGAGAAATAAATATTCAGGTGCCAAAACTATTTTTGTGTTGATGTGATAACCTTCTTCTCCATTTATCTCAATTTGTTTGTTTTTTAAGAGTTAATTCGATTAAACTATCGAATTGACCTCTCGAAGAACAGCATCCACGAATTACATATATTCATTTTGCAATAAATTTTATATTAATTTATTATAATTAAGTGATAATTTGAGTTTACAATGTACTTAATTGACTTTAATTTAGTAAACAATTTATGTAAATGTTTACCCGAAAACGGTACAGTTGAATTTATAGCGTGGTTTATAGACAATCGAATCAATTTGATTCAAAATGATAAATAAATTAAATAAAATGCAAGACTTAGCGTTAAAATCGAGATAAAATATGAGACAACTTGGTTCTGGGAGCAAGGCTTCCGAAGACATGTAACGACCCGGCCAGTCGTTTCATGTGTTACCGCTCTGTTTTCCCCATTTCTGCTTGCTTATGCTTTTTTTATTCGTGTTATATGGTATCGGGTTAGTCGGTTCGAATCCGGAATGGTTTTGATAAGGTTTGAGATACTTAGTCTCTTGTGAGTAAGCTTAAGTTGGAAAAGTCAACTGGATGTTGACTTATGTGAAAGGGTCTCGGATGTAAATTTCGATGGTTCGGATAGCTTCGAGAGATGATTTGGGACTTAGGAGTGTGATCGGAATGTGTTTTGGAGGTCCGTGGTAGATTTAGGCTCGAATTGGCAAAAATGAAATTTTGGCGTTTTCCGGTTCATAGGTAAGATTTTGATATATGGGTTGGAATGGAATTCCGGGAGTTGCAGTAGGTCTGTTGTGTCATTTAGGATGTGTGTGAAAAATTTCAGGTCTTTCAGACGTGATCTGATGGACTATTTGATCAAAAGCGTAATTCGGAAGATTTTAGGACTTTAGGCTTAAATCCGATGTGATTTGGTTGATTCGATATTTTTTAAGGTGTTGAAGAATTGAATAAGTTTGGATATTGGTATATGACTAGTTCGTGCTTTTGGTTGAGGTCCTGGGGCTTCGGGGTGATTTCGGATGTTGACGGGAGGTTTTAGAGTTGAGTTTGGCAGCTGAAGTTTTATGGTTGCTGTCATAACCGCATCTGCGGTTGGGAGGCCGCAGGTGCAACTCCCGCAGAAGCGGAAGCAAGCCGCAGAAGCGGCCAAGAGGTGAGTCAGGCGGAGTCGTAGAAGCAGACATCTGGACGCATCCGCGATGGCGTAGGTGCGAGAGAGTGACCGCAGGTGTGGTCCAAGACCTTTAAGTGAAAACCGTAGGTGCAGTGGATTAGACCGCAGAAGCGGGATCGCAGGTGCGGAATACCTGGGTCAGAAGGTATATATTTCAACCTTCGAGATTTTTGGCCATTTTTCTCAATATTTCATTCGGGGTGAAGCTTTTGGGAGCCATTTCAAGGGAGATTTTTAGAGGGATATATTCATTGAGGTAAGGTCCTTGGTTCCTAAGCTCGTTATTATGGTGATTTTTATCGTTGTTAGCATGAAATTTAAGGAAAAATCAGTGGTAAAATTGGGGATTATTAGGGCTTGGTTAATTGGAGAGCTTTGAGTAGTGGTTTGAGGGGCCATTTGAGGTCCGATTTTGGTACTTTTGATATACATGAACTCATGGCAGAATAAGGGTTTTGTTGATGTAAAATTTGTCAAATTCTGAGACGTGGGTCCGGGGGTCGGGTTTGGCTAATTTCGGGAATTGCATTGTAATTTGATTATTTTCACATGGGCTTCGTTCCCTTAGCATATTTTGATGTTATGATTCTGATTTTGGATAGATTCGACGCGAGTTGAGGCCGAGACGAGGGGCAAAGGCATCGCAGGCTAGAGATTGGACCTTATAGAGGTAAGTAATGATTGTAGATATTGTCCTAAGGGTATGAAACCCCGGATTTTACTTTGTTGTGCTACTTTGAGGTGGCACACACACTAGATGATGAGCGTGGGGTCGGGCACCATTGGGGATTGTGATTTAGTCCATTCTGTATGATTTTTTAACCATGTAATTGATTGAAAATCGTTTGCTATCATCATGTTTTGAACTGACTGCCATATTTGGGCCTCGTGCCTACTGTTCTGAACCCGTAAGGGATATTTTACTTCTATTTCCTCGTTGTTTTGATTTTGTACTTGTACTGAGTCATGTTGTATTATACTGATTTCATAATTCAGCTATATTTACTCTGTTTTGACATCTTAAATGATATTTTGGGCTTAGCATCATATTTTACTGTGCCCGAGTGGCTTTTAGAGATTTCTGACTGAGTAAGGTCAAGGGCCTGTGTTGAGAGGTTATTATGGGATCGGGCTGCACGCCGCAGCAGTGTTGTATTGATTTATTGATATGAGGCCGAGAGCCTATTTGATTATGCCATGAGATGGCTTGATATTGCGCTTGGGCTGTAAGGGGTCCCTCCCGGAGTTTGTACACCCCCAATGAGCGCGGGTACCCAATTCATGATGTGATATAGGCCGAGGGACTGATGTTGTTTCATGTTATAGGCCGAGGGGCTGATACGAGGGATTGTAAGATAGCCCGAGGGGATGGTTCTGCTGATATGTTGCCCAAGGTGCTGATTTTATTTTGTCTATCTTTTCTCACTGTTTTTCACTCTCTCGTTTAACTGCTAAAAGGTAATTTAAAAAGGTATTTACTGAACTAAGGTGTTCTACGAGTTTTTACTAATTATTGCGTTGTTTTGGTTTTATACTGCCTCTTTGTAGCATTTTGTTGTATTTTACATGTTTTCTTATCGCTCAGATGCCTTTACGGTTATTACTTACTGAGTTGGCGTACTCACATTACTCCCTGCACCCTGTGTGCGGATTCAAGAGTCTCGGGTCACGCTAGCGAGGGTTGATTGCTTTCAGCAGGCTGTTTGGAGTTCACTAGGTAGTTGCTCGGCGTTCGAAGCCCAGTGTTTCTCCCTCCCATCTTTATTTTCCTTGTACTGTCTTTGTAATAGACTGTGTAGTCCACTTTCATACTCTTAGACGGATTTGTAGATGCTCATGACTGGTGACACCCCGATGACGGGCTTTGTTTGTTTTCGTATTTGTTCTATTTCACTCTATTTTGGGATTTACCACTTATAAATGACTTAATTATAAATTATTATAACTGTTAATTGGTTTGAGGATTTGTGTCGGCTGGCCTTGTTTCACGATAGGCGCCATCACTACTGGGTTCGATTTAGAGTTATGATAAGTTGGTATCAGAGCCTAGGTACATAGGTCTCACGAGTCATGAGCAGGTTTAGTTTAATCTCACGGATCGATACGGGGAGGCTGCAAAACCTTTAGGAAACTTAATATTCTTGAATTCTTGTCGTGCTAATCTATTGATCCAAGTACTAAACTTCTGTAATTCTATTCTCTCACAGATGGTGAGGGCACGAGCGACCAGTCAATATGGACGACCAGCAATACCACCAACTGTGGCCACTAGGGGCCGAGGACGCGGTCGAAGCCGTGGTAGGGGCAGAGGTGTAGCCCGCATCACAGCTAGGGCAGCACCTGCAGATCCACCAACTGCCTAGTTCAGGATCAGGTCCCAGTTCTAGACGCAACAGCAGCACCAACTCAGGCACCAGTTGTGCCCAATAAGATTCCAGGTCTTCAGGAGGCTCTAGCCTAGATTCTATCACTATGTACTGGCCTAGCTCAGGCGGTCTCAGTTACTACAGCCGCAGCTACTTCTCAGGCGGGGGGAGGCACTCAGACTCCCGCTGCGCGCACATCTAAGCAAGTTGTGCAGGGACTTCAGACAATGGGGGCATATCCAACCCAGCCGGTTGCAGCTGCTCAGGACTTTGTAGCTCCTGCTATGCCAGAGGACGAGCAATGTAGGTTGGAGAGGTTTGGTAAACTTTAGCCTCCAACTTTTAATGGTGCAGAGGGGGAGGATGCCAGGGTCTCTTGGACATATGTCAGAGGATTCTTCATACAACGGGTCTGGAGACCAGTGGGGCCACTTTTACTACTTTTCAGTTTTCTGGAGCCACCTTCACTTGGTGGGAGACTTATGAGAGGCGTAGGCCTGTTGGTGCAGCACCCCCCAGTTGGCAACACTTAGGACAATTTATGGTGTCCCAAGTTACCGGTTTAAAATCTCGAATCAAGTAAGTTGACTCTTATTTACGGTCTGCAAACACAAAAATTTAGGTAAGGAATTCTGTTAACCCGGGAGAAGTTGTTAGGCATTCCCGAGTTCCGTAATTCTAGCAAGGTCGCTTTGATCATACTTGGCTTATTAAATTATCTAATTACTCAATTTTAGAACCTACATATATTTGCTTTTTAAATTAAGAAATTATCTTGAAACAAGTCATGCGCACGTGTACCCATTTATTTGGTGCATCAAATATCATGTCACGCGAACGTGTCCATAATTAATAACGCTTTATTATTATTAAGAATGTTGAGTCGAAGTTGCACGAACGCATACCCCAATTTTGTTTTCAAGATCGTAATTATGTCACGCGAACATGTATACAACCACGATGGTATATTGAACGTGCCTAAAGAAAACTACGAGTATCATTATTCTATTTCTTAAAGATGGCTCTCCCTTTATTTCACTAGTAACGTGAGTTACAATTACTATTGAATCGATGACAATAGACTTAATTTAATCGTTTAACCACTAATGCTCTGACGTATAGCAAACTTATTTATTTTTTTTATAACTAAGTACAATTTTATTTTAGATGCACCAATCCAAACACCCTCTTTGTGAAGGCCCGAAAACTCCAAAACAAACTTTCGGAAGATTGAAGGACACTTTGTTCATACATTTGGGTTGAATTCTAAGACCTAAAGGTTGAACATGTAGAATTTATATCATGGATCCACCCCTTCTTAATAGTGCACCCATCCTGTCAAAATTCTGGATCCGCCTCTGGCAGAATAAATGTCTACTGCATAAAGTTTAGGTACAATTCAGAGGAGAAGGCTTTCTGGAAAAGGTTAAAATGAAAAATATGGAGTCCTTAATAGCTAAACATATGGTCGTGGCATGTGGAAATATATTAGTACAAGAATTCAACCTCACGAAAAGTAATTTTGAAGTTCGACGCAACAGAGCACTAGAGCTATGAGCAAGAGATAAGCACACAATAACGCGCCAATGTATTCTTTTTGTGTATTTCCCCTCCCGTTTCTATATTGTACTAGAACTGTCGAACAAAGTCTTTTGCGAGATCGTCCCAGATGTGCCATCGAGATATGTCCTGATCCATGTACCACTCGGAGGCGATACCTACCAAGCTTTCCCCAAAGTATGCCATGAGCAATTCCGCTTTTCCTCTGACTCCGCGCAATTGATTGCAATATTTCTTAAGGTGAGCAATGGGATCACCATGGCCATCGTATTTCTCGAACTTCGGAGTTTTGAATCCCATAGGCAAATGCACGTGAGGGAACATGCACAGATCAGTATATGACACACTCTTCTGACCACTCAACCCCTGCATGTTTTTGAGACTCTGCTCCAGGCTTCTCATCCTTTTTGCCATTTCGTCCTGTTCGGGGATTTGGGAGTCTTTTCTTATCCCGTTGTGAACTCAAATGGAGGTGGCCGAGAGTAAGTGTAGGTGGGGTACTGAGGAGGCCCCATTTGGTAAGTAGGTGTTTGGAATGTAAAGGCCGAAGGATCAAAAATGGGCCTAGGCAGTGCAGACTGTGTTGTGCCTGAGCATAGGGGAACGACGAAGATATTAGAGGCCGTTCCGGATATGAACACCTAGGGGCGAACCTCAGAAGGTGTTCCTATGAAATGAGCCGGTATGGTGGGCTATCCCAGTGAGGTATTTGGATGACTGATGGGAATATTGGAGGTACCCCCGATCTAGGGAACAGTTTGGGGAATCCGGGGATGGCATTTGGAGGCTCCCTTCCATTCCATGCATCCCACATCTCTATGACCCTAAGACGTAGGAACCTATTTTGTTCAGCCGTTGCAGATTTTGAGGCTGGAATGCCCGAGATTGGGCTATCTTCTGGGATGGGAATTGCTGGCAATGTCATTTCCGAAGATATTTATGTGCTCCCTTTTGATCTGGTGAAGTAAGGATGTGAGGCCAGTACCACAAAAAACCAACCACCATTTCTATAAAACCTAAACTGGGTGTGACAGCAGCAAATGATTAGCTTGAGACAAATAACAGATAGGTAATCGCACGTTGGGATGTGATGCACCTATATAGTTGAATGGATGTCTACATATTTTGCAACGGTTGCATGCGTCATCCCGGCTTTTCCTTATTCTTTCCTATTTTCTTCCTTTGATTTCGACTCTCTTTTCCCTGCTGTTCTTTCATTTTGCCCTTTTCTCTCATTTTCTCATTTTCTTTGCTCCCTCTCTTTTCTTTTCTTTTCTTTCATTCTTGACTTTGCTTTTGCCATGATTTCTTTCTCTTGGTTTTCTTGTTTTCTCTCTCTTTTGTTTCTTTTTCACTCTTGATTTCTTTTTTTTTCCTTCCTCTATTTTTATCTTTTCTCTTAGGGTTATGGTCGAATCTTATGGAGATTGCCTACGTATCATGACCCCGCATGAATCAGACAAAGCATAGTTCTTGTAAAATAAATGCGAAAAGTAAAGAAATAATTTTGGGTCTGATTCTTTCCCTAATTCTGCACTTTTCCTGAAGCAACCGCCTTATCTGCTGGTTCCGGGCATCTAACACTTGAGAGTCATAAAAGTGCTAATTTTGCAATTGCTGTATTTCACCCTCCATTTGAGCTATCAGACTATAACAATGCTCCCTGTCAGCTTTGAAATCTTTAACTTGCTTAGTAGCCTCGTCCTCAGGGGTAGTCACTTTTCTTCTCAGATTAGTAATACTCTCTTCATAATTTCTCTTCATTTGTTGCACAAATTGGGCCCGTTCTTTTGCTTTCTTTGCCCACTGTGCCCGAATGTTTGCTATATTCTCTTCGGATTTTTTCAAGTCTTCTTGGCACTCGAGGACTTTCTTTTTTAGTCCGCTTATCAACCTTTCATCGGCCCAACTTCTTTCTTGGTTGTTGGCAGCTATTTTCATCTGCCGGATCTGAGCCTTACGAGCCTCATTTTCTGGGGTCAGTTTCTTCTTGTCACCTTCATCGGCTGCGGCTTTCAGGCTGTTTTCAAACTGAAGATCCCAGACCTTATATGATTAAATAAAATATATGTTATTAAACTAGTAAAATTCTATGATATAGCATATAATCAATGGGTTCGACTGATCCCGATATTTTCAACGTGGATAAGAGATACAGATGCAAGAACTTTTTTTAAAAAAATTTTTAATTTTGAACTTATAATTCGAATTTGTAAAGGGTGCGCAATAGAAAGACCTAAAGGTTGAACATGTAGAATTTATATCATGGATCCACCCCTTCTTAATAGTCACCCATCCTGTCAAAATCCTAGATCCGCCTCTGACATAATAAATGTCTACTGCATAAAGTTTAGGTACAATTCAAAGGAGAAGGCTTTCTGGAAAAGGTTAAAAGGCAAAATATGGAGTCCTTAATAGCTAAACATATGGTCGTGGCATGTGGAAATATATTAGTACAAGAATTCTATGTTCAACTTAAGCCCATATGAATTTATTTGGGTTGAATTCTAGGGCCCAAGTCTTGAAAGTATCCAAACTCATATTCATAGCCCTATTTGTGCCATTTACAAGCCTGGCCCAATTCAACCTTTATGCTTAAATCAACATTAATTCTGAATATACAACATTGAGCATAGAATCAAATTAACAAATTTAACACATGGCCAGTTAAAGAAATTGAAATTGTTGTTTGCCTTCTCAACTTCAAGATCTCAACGAGTTAAAGAAATTGAAATTGTTGTTTTGCCTTCTCAACTTCAAGATCTCAACGAGTTAAAGAAATTGTATCACATCAAACAAAGGCATAAATCCGAGGCTAATTAAGTTAATGATACACGAATTTGAATACAGGAACAAACAAATATTCATTCAGTTCATATCCATCAAACTTCATAAATAAGCACTACATCTCCTATTGTCACCATTAGATAACACACACAAGCACACACACATAAGACAACATTAATATCCTAAATCACTATCCTAACCTATGAAATCTGAACAGAATAGCCATCTGTTAATACCTGTTAAACATAGAAACTGGACTTTAATTCAACCACCCATTATTCAATACACTCATAGTTGGGCTCGAGAAGCAGAAATAGAAACACACTACCAAAACAGAACCAGCGAAACTAAACAGTAAAAATGCGAAGAAAGGAAACAATGGAATTCTTGAGTCTTGAGATGACAAAGAAAGAATATATCCATTTTTTTTCAAGGAAAACTCAATATATTGATAGCAATCTACTGACCCAGCTAAAACACATAAAGAAAAATGCACTTTACTCAAATGAAAAAGATGTAACAACCAAATAAATCCTTAAACAAATACTATAAAATATAAGCAGGTCTTTCAATAATGTGTAAGAAGAGAAATATTAATAACTTGGTTAAATAATCTTTAAGATTATCCCATATCAAGAAATTGAACCAGTTAGGAATTTTATAAAAAAATTCGGATCATTCAACACACGAACAAAATTCTTAAGTAAAAAAGGAAATGAATATGACCTCTGGTTTTTGTTCGATTTTCTGAATATGAATAACAAAACAAACATTGGCTGACAATTAACACCACAAGTAGCAGCAGATTCAAGCTTCTCGGACAAATTAACTTTACCCAGAATCCGGAATCGAAAACGAAAAGGTAGACCTTAAGATTTTAACATTTTTAGACAATAATTGACATTAAAATGAAACTACAGAACACTTCAATAATATTTTTGCATTTTTCTCTGTTCTGAGACCAGAAAGGAAAAAGAAAGAACAGTAGAAGAGAAGAAAAATATTTTGAACCCTAATTTTCTGCTTTCAATCTCTTTTCCGAAAATTCTCTCTAAAAACAATCCCCCCCCTTTTCAAAAAAATCCTTACCTTATATAAGCCTCTCATCTTCTCAAATCTTCTTCCAAAATTCGAAATAATCGACCCGTTTGTAAATAATTTTAGGGACAAATGAAAGGCATGGATTTGTTTCCATCTATCCACGGCTCCCGTTCATCCAACAAATCATTCAAGAGTCCAAAAAAATATGCAAATTCGGAAGGAATCTTCTATTTTGTCAGAAATGAACTCGCCTGAGTTTCATGCAAGTTAAGGCTGGCTCTGATGAGGGAGACGATGAATTGTGTTTGCGCCGTTTCTGGGTCTCTTAGGATTTAGGGTTTGTTTTTGGGAAATATTATAATGGGGTTTATATATTAAGGGGGAATGGGGCAGGTCAGTGGGAACATTGGGTTTGGGCTGGGGTGGGTAATTTGGTGTTTTGGGCTCAAATTTGGGGTGGATTTGGGGTGAAGTGATTGGGAGGGGTATTGAAATGCTTGGGCTCAAAAAATAACTTGACACAAATTCGATTTTTGTTTAATTAATAATCCTAAATTAATTTCTAAATAATCTAAGTTGTAAAATCAAACTAGTTATCAAATTATAAAATTTATAAAAATTAATTAATCCTAAATTAAAAGAGAAAAACGATTGATTTAGAAATAAAAAATATAAAAAATATAAAAGTGAGTCATTTTTGTAATTTTCATTTTAATAGATTAATTAATTAACTAATTAATACTAAAAATATGGAAACAAACTCTAAATGCAATCAAATTTCTACAAAATCCTATAAAATTGCAAATAATAGGAAAAAAATTATTTCTTAAATTTGCAGAAGTATTTTACAAAGGGCAAAAATCACATGCTCATAGCTGCCCTTCTTTGCTCGGAAACATGAAGAGTTTTTGGGCAAAGGTAAAGTGAGCGGATACGAGCAATTTTTGCCCGTATAAATATTCCATGGTTAGCAATTTTGGAAAGATCTAACCGAACCTTGCTTCCGAGGTTGTCGATATATCCTTGGCTATAAAGGAATCAGGTTAGTGTAGTTCGGGAAGTTTCGGTAGCTGGGACTACCGGGAAGCAGTGATTTCACTGTAGCTGCTGCTGCTACTACTTGCTGAACTCCTTATTACACCGAGACGAAATAAAAGAAGCTAGGCTAAACTATGATCTATGAATTATAAAAATCCAATCTACTATCTTCAAACTTGGTCTTTCCACTTCTACAGATCTGTTGTGCATCTTGAACCGTTGACCTACACTCTCGAGGCAAATTTCTGTTGTTCGTAACTCGAATTGAATTCTGTAATGAGTTCCCTTGTTCTCCAGGTAGGTGCCTAATTGCCGAAACTTAAACTGTATTCCATTGTTCTCCACGTGTGCGCCTGATTTCCAAAACTTGAACTATATTCCCTTATTCTCCAGGTGGGCGCCTGATTGCCAAAACTTGAAATGTATTCCCTTGTTCTCCAGGTGTGCGCCTGATTGCCAAAACTTGAACTGTATTCCCTGTTCTCCAGGTGGGTGCCTGATTGCCAAAAACTGGAACTGTATTCCCTTAATCTCCAGGTGGGCACCTGATTGCCAAAACTCGAATTGTATTCCTTTGTTCTCTAGGTGGGTACCTGATTGATAAAACTCGAACTGTATTCCCTTGTTCTCCAGGTGGGAACCTAATTGCTAAAACTTTAATCACATTTCCTTGTTCTCCAGGTGGGCGCCTGATTGCCAAATCTTGAACCGCATTCCCTTGTTCTCCAGGTGGGCGCCTGATTTCCAAAACTCGAATTGTATTCTCTTGTTCTCCAGTTGGGCGTCTGATTACCAAAAACTTTAAATATATTCCCTTGTTCTCCAAGTGCTTTCCTGATTGCCAAAAACTTAAACTGTATTCCCTTGTTCTCCAGGTGGGCGCCTGATTGCCAAAACTTGAACTGTATTCGCTTGTCCTCCAGTTGGGCGCCTGATTACCAAAAACTTGAAATGTATTCCCTTGTTCTCCAGGTGAGCGCCTGATTGCCAAAACTCGAATTCTATCCCCTTGTTCTCCAAGTGCTTTCCTGATTGCCAAAACTCGAATTCTATCCCCTTGTTCTCCAAGTGCTTTCCTGATTGCCAAAACTCGAATTCTATCCCCTTGTTCTCCAAGTGCTTTCCTGATTGCCAAAACTCGAATTCTATCCCCTTGTTCTCCAAGTGCTTTCCTGATTGCCAAAACTCGAATTCTATCCCCTTGTTCTCCAAGTGCTTTCCTGATTGCCAAAACTCGAATTCTATCCCCTTGTTCTCCAAGTGCTTTCCTGATTGCCAAAACTCGAATTCTATCCCCTTGTTCTCCAAGTGCTTTCCTGATTGCCAAAACTCGAATTCTATCCCCTTGTTCTCCAAGTGCTTTCCTGATTGCCAAAAACTTAAACTGTATTCCCTTGTTCTCCAGGTGGGCGCCTGATTGCCAAAACTTGAACTGTATTCCCTTGTTCTTCAGGTGGGCACCTGATTGCTAAAACTTGAACGCATTCCCTTGTTCTCCAGGTGGGCGCCTGATTGCCAAAACTTGAACTGTATTCGCTTGTTCTCCAGTTGGGCGCCTGATTGCCAAAAACTGGAACTGTATTCTCTTGTTCTCTAGGTGCATGCCTGATTGTCAGAAACTCAAAATGTACTCCCTTGTTCTCCAGGTGGGCTCCTGATTGCCAAAACTCGAATTCTATTCCCTTGTTCTCCAAGTGGACGCCTGATTGTCAAAACTTGAACTGTATTCCTTTGTTCTCCAGGTGGGCGCCTGATTGCCAAAACTTGAACTGTGTTCCCTTGTTCTCCAGGTGGGCACCTGATTAACAAAAACTTGAAATGTATTCTCTTATTCTCCAAGTGGGTGCCTGATTGCCAAAAACTTGAATTGTATTCCCTTGTTCTCTAGGTGGGCGCCTGATTGTCAAAAACATGAATTGTATTCCCTTGTTCCCCATATCGGCACTTGATTGCCAAAACTCGAACTGTATTCCCTTGTTCTCCAGGTGGGCGCCTAACTGCCAAAACTCGAACTATATTCCCTTGTTCTCCAAGCGGGCGCCTGATTGCCAAAAACTTGAACTGTATTCTCTTGTTCTCCAGGTGGGCCCCTGATTGCCAAAAACTTAAATTGTATTCCTTTGTTCTCCAGGTGGGCGACTGATTGCCAAACCTTGAGCTATTTTCCCTTGTTCTCTAAGTGGGCGCCTGATTGCAAAAAACTTGAACTGTATTCTCTTGTTCTTCAGGTGAGCGCCTGACTGCCAAAAACTTGAACTGTATTCCCTTGTTCTCCAGGTGGGCGCCTGATTGCCAAAACTTGAACTGTATTTCCTTGTTCTCCAAGTGGATGCTTGATTGCCTAAACTTGAACCGTATTCCCTTGTTCTCCAGGTGGGTGCCTGATTACATAAAATATACAAAAGAAAGAAATTTTTCTTTCCCAGTTTGGTATCTCGGCACATCTGTGAGTGTTAATCGAATCATGTTACCCAAAATCTCTAAGAATTTAAAATCTAGATCCTATTATCCAGGAGGGTCCTGAAAATTTCAAATTGAATCTCATCTTAAGAGTGAAGGCTTTAAAGCTAACTTATATTTCCTGAAGGTAGAGCTTATGCTAAATCTTTTTATCTATGGAGGTCTTGGAACTCAACTAAGTTCCATTATCCAGGGGGTCCTGAGAACCCTTTAAAATTAAATCCCACTATCCAGGAGGGCCCTGATAATTTTATACTAAATTCCATTATCCAGGAGGGTCCTGAAAATTTTAAACTAAATCCCATTATCTAGGATGGTCCTAAAGATTTACGGTTGAACCTGTCCGGCGCATGATTTTCCCACGAAGGATTCCTTCGGAATAAGCGAAATTTCCTGTCCCTGTTTTAAGAAAATTTTATCAGTTTGAAAATGTGGTGGTTAGTTTGCGGCATTCTTGCAGAAAGTGGCCCTTTCACTATCGTGCTTTGTTTTGACTGGCTGCCTTGAACTGGCCAAGAATTGTTTGCCTTTCTGACTGAATTTCAACTACAGGACCTTGAATGACCCGAGTGCTCTGCACTCAAACCATTATTTTACTTTTCTGTCCTTCCTACCTGAACCCCTGTATCTTCCACAAAGTTCCCAAACCACTCGACCAATGGAACTTTCACTAACACCTTATTTTCTGCTTTGCATCATGCTATTTCTGGTATGTTTTGGCTGCACTTTGCTTTGTGCAATTTGGAAATTGGTAGTAAGCTTTGAAATCCTTTCTTACTTGATTAAACAAGGCTGGCATTGGAAAATCCTTAGAGAAATAAACCCAAATGAAATGCAATGACTTTGAGGGTAAAGAAATAAAAAAGAAAACTTGAAACAAGATGACTATTTGAGGGAAAAAAGGAAAAGAGACTTATCTGAGTAAGGATAGCTGGCGCCAATGATCATGACATCCATTTCAGATTTATCAGCCTAACCTGTTCGACCAAACAACTCTTGGTTGTCATACTTTATGACCCGGGATCTCCGTCACCCAATCTCTTTGCCAAGTCACTGACCTTGTTCGGCTTGCGGTGCCCTGGAATGTTTTCATCAACAAACCTCTCTCATTTGTTCATCTCTCAACTCACTATTGCCTTACGGTGCCCGTGAAGGTTTTCACAAATAAGATTTTCATTTTGATTTCTCTCATCTTTTCGTCGCCTTAGGGTGCCCGTGAGGGTTTTCACCAATAGGACTCTCTCATTTATCCACTTTCCCTGGATTAGCAGGGAGTGTTGACCTTAATGCAAATCAACCTATATCTCGCTTGACTTGGCGCTCTCGAATATTGGTCAGTAGGTCTTTCTTTGGACCGTAATGTGGGATTTTAGATGGGTTTAGAAAGAAAGGATAAAGGCTCAAAAAAACCTGAATGGGTTTACAATTATAACCTTTTGAATCAGATCTTTTACAGAACCACAACTTCTGCCCCAGTTTCTTTGCCTGAGGGCTTTTGAATTTTTATTTTGATGGGATTGAACCGTGAGGTTGCCTACGTATCCTTAAAAAGGAATCAGGTCGAACGTAGTTCATGTCATAGGAATTGCTTTGTTGTTGTTGCTTTTCTCTTTTCTCTTTTCTTTTCTTCTCTTTTTTTTCTTTTTATTTCTCTCCTCTTTTTTCCCACTCTTTTCCATTCTTTTCTTTCTCTTTTTCTCTTCTCTTTTCCTCTTTTTCTTCTTTATTTACCTTTTGCGTCTATGTTTCTGAACTTTGCTACTGATTCCAAAAGAGGGGTATGAAAGAAAGTAAATAAGGCTCAAAGGGGTAACAAAGGATAAAATGTTTAGATAACAGAATAAAATGCCTTCGTTATTCCAATTTTCAAAACATGCCAAGTATAAACAATAATTAGACCAGCCAAAGAAATCATACATAATATCTTTTAACTACATCAGAGATAGCCATATCTACTCATTTGCCTTCTATATCTGTTAAATATAAAGCATTATTGGACAACACTCTTGTTACAATGAACGACCCCTGTCAATTTGGGGCGAACTTGCCTTTCGCTTCAGCCTGATGTGGAAGGATGCATTTCAATACTTGCTGAGCCACTTCAAATTTTTGGGGACGCAACTTCTTGTTGTATGCTCTTGCTATTCTCTTTTGATACAACTGGCCATGACACACTGCTGCCAATCTTTTCTCATCAATCAGGCTCAATTGCTCCAAATGGGTTTTGACCCACTCATTATCATCAATTTCGGCTTCAGTAACAATCCGAAGGGATTTGATTTTAACTTCTGAGGGTATCACTGCTTCAGTTCCATATACCAACAAATAAGGATTTACACCTACTGAAGTGCGAACAATTGTGTGATAACCCAGTAAAGCAAATGGCAACTTTTCATGTCATTGCCTGGAACCTTGCACCATTTTCCGAAGTATCTTCTTTATGTTCTTGTTGGCTGCCTCAATAGCTCCATTTTCCTTGGGATGATACTGAGTGGAATTTTGATGCACGATCTTAAACTGTTGACATACTTCTTTCATCAAATGACTGCTAAGATTAGCAACATTATTTGTGATTATCACCTTTGGGATTTCGAACCAACAAATGATATTTAAATGAATGAAATCTACCACTGCCTTCTTGGTTACAGATTTGAAAGTCTTAGCTTCAGCCCACTTAGTAAAATAATTGATGGCCACCAGAATGAACCTGTGCTTGTTTGTTACTGCGGGCTCAATTGGTCCAATGACATCCATGCCCCAAGAAACAAAGGGCCACGGTGCGAACATTGTATGTAACTCAGATGGAGAATGAATCAAGTCTACGTGTACCTTGCATTGATGACATTTGAGCACAAAGCTAATGCAATCTCGCTACATGGTGAGCCAATAATACCTTGCTCGAAGAATTTTCTTTTCCATAACATACGCACTCATATGTGGCCCGCAAAACCCAGAATGCACTTCTGTCATGATAGTTGTGGCTTGTTTAGCATCTATGCACCTCAATAGCCCAATGTCTGGAGTTTGTTTGTACAAAATTCCCCCTGTCAAGAAAAATCCACTAGCCAGACCACGAATTGTTCTCTTTTGATCACCTATGGCTTGTACCGGATATACCCCCATCTTGATGTATTCCCTGATATCATGGAACCATGGTTTACTATCAAGTTCTTCCTCAACTATGTTACAATAGGCATGTTGATCACGAACTTGAATGTGCAGAGGGTCAACATAAGCTTTGTCCGGATGGTGCAACATTGATGCCAAAGTAGCCAAAGCATCGGCAACCTCATTATGGATCCTTGGGATATGACTGAATTCTATTGATTGAAAATGTTGACGAAGATCATGAAAACATTGCCGATACGGTATGAGCTTCAAATCCCGTATGTCCCACTCTCCTTGAATCTTGTACACCAAAAGGTCTGAACTCCCATATCTATAGCTAACCTTAATCCCAAAATGCATGCCTTGTATTCAGTCATGTTGTTGGTACAATGGAAACGAAGATGAGCCGTAACAGGGTAGTGATACCCTATTTAAGAAATAAGTACGGCCCCTATCCCGACACCTTTTATGTTAGCGGCTCCGTCAAAGAAAAGTTTCAAACCTAGTTTTTCAACTTACTCCACCTCGTCAATATGCATCACCTCTTCATCGCGAAAATAAGTTCTCAATGGTTCATACTCTTCATTGACCGAGTTCTCGGCCAAATGATCAACCAATGATTGAGCTTTCATCGTAGTCCAAGTCACGTAGATAATGTCAAACTCTGTGAGCAAAATCTGCCACTTCGCAAGTCTTCTTGTGGGCATAGGATTTTGAAAGATATACTTTAGAGGATCCAGGCTAGAAATGAGGTAAGTAGTGTATGATGACAGATAATGCTTCAACTTTTGTGCCACCCAAGTCAGGGCGCAACATGTCCTTTCACGGGGAGTATACTTAACATCATAAGATGCGAACTTCTTGTTGAGATAATAGATGGCTTGCTCCTTTTTACCGGTGATGTCATGTTGACCCAGTACGCAACCAAAAGAATTGTCCGGGATTGTCAGATAAGGAATTAAAGGCCTCGCGGGTTCCGGCGGGACCAACACAGGTGGATTTGACAAGTACCCCTTGATCTTATCAAACGCCTTCTGGCACTCATCAGTCCACTTGACCGCGACATCCTTCTTCAGCAACTTAAAGATGGGCTCACAAGTTGTTGTTAATTGAGCAATAAACCTGCTGATGTAGTTCAAACGCCCGAGCAGACTCATCACCTCCGTCTTGTTCCTTGGAGGTGGCAATTATTGGATAACTTTGATTTTTGATGGGTCCAATTCAATGCCTCGGTGACTAACTATGAATCCCAACAGTTTTCCAGATGGAACACCAAATGCACACTTGGCAGGGTTAAGCTTAAGATTGTACCTGCGGAGCATTTGGAAAAACTTCCTCAAATCTCCAACATGGTTGGCTTGTTGCTTTGACTTTATGATCACATCATCCACATAAACCTCAATCTCCTTATGTATCATGTCATGGAACACAGTATTCATCGCCCTCATGTAAGTTGCCCCAGCATTTTTCAAACCAAATGGCACTATCTGGTAGCAATAAGTCCCCCATGGTGTGATGCCTGGTGTCTTTTCTGCATCCTTCTTGTCCATCAAGATCTGGTGGTATCCCGCATAGCAATACACAAAAGAACCAATCTCATGCTTGGCACAATTGTCAATAAAAATGTGAATATTTGGCAATGGAAAATTATCCTTTGGACTTGATTTATTGAGATCGTGGTAATCAACACATACCCTGGTCTTGCCGTCCTTCTTTGGCACTGACACAACATTAGCTAACCAAGTGGGGTATCGCGTGACTCGAATGAACTTTGTGTTCAACTGCTTTGTGATTTCCTCCTTGATCTTCACACTCATATCAGTTTTGAACTTTCTCAACTTCTGATAAAGAGAGGGAATGCCGAGACAGTGGGCAATTTGTGAACCACCAGCCAGTGCTTAGACCCGACATGTCGTCGTATGACCATGCAAAAATGTCTTTATATTCAAATAGTGCTTGGATAATTTCCTCCCTGATTTGCAATTTCAAGTGTACACTTATCTTGGTTTCCCTAATATTATTTGGATCCCCTAAATTGATTGCTTCAGTTTCATTCAAATTAGGCTTGGGTTTCTCTTCAAAGTGACTTAGCTTTACTAATCTCCTCAAATGCTTCCTCTTCATCATATTCTATTTCATAATCACACTCTATTTCTTGGATTATTATCTCAGAGTTAGATTGGCTTTTAATACTTGGCTGAAGATTCCTCATGCATGTCATGTCATTGAAGCCAGCATAAAAAGAATTGTACAATGAAAGAAAAGAAAATGACACTATCAAGAGTAATGGAAAAGGGAAATAGCATTTCATTAAACTAAAGGATAGAAGGGTTTTTACATCAAAATAGATGGAAAATAAAACCTGTATTACAACCCTGAAATAATTTAGATAAACTGAAAGGAAACAAAGCAAACTACTAAAACTCCTTCCGGGTAGGGTGAGGAGTGGCATCCCAATTGTTAATCTTTTCTTTTGGCCCAACAAACTGCATATCTGCTTTGCAAGAACCTTCCCCAATTTCTACCATGTTCACTTCATCAAATAGACTTTGGAACCTTTTAACCAATTTCTCATCAAAATCAATCACATGCCTTGGAACTATTGTCACTGGACGTTTCACCACCCCTTCCTTGATGAAAGACCTAGAGAAACGTGGGACTGGCTTAGGGAGAGACCATGCGTTCTTTTTCGACTTTCGAGCCTTCTTCACATCATCCCCTATAGGCTTGAACCCCCAGACCAAATGTTCCCAGATTTTCATGCAAGGACACGGGCTGCACGATACCTTGCAGAGATGCACCCAGGCCCTTGCCCGACATAAAATCATTTTTCAACATCTCAGTTGCTACCATGACGATTGCCGAAGCTAACTTTGGACCCGGGATGTATTCCCCTTCCAGAACCTTTTCAACTGACACCCTTCGGATACTTGATAGATCCATGAACCCTTAACCTCTTCAGCTTCAATAAATGGGATGGGGGTATCACTGAAAGCTTATAAATTCTCATCGCCATGTACGACGATTTCTTGTCTATCCCATTCAAACTTCACCATCTGATGTAAAGAGGACGGTAACGCCTTGGCAACATGTATCCAAGGCCTACCCAACAGCAAATTTTAAGAAACAGCCTTCCAGTACCTGGAACTCCATGGTGAATTGGATTGGTCCTATTGTCAACTCGAGCCTGATATTGCCAACAAAGTCTTTTCCTCCTCCATCAAAACCTCGAACGCATATGATGTTCTTGTGAATCCTTTTATCATCAACTTTTAACTTGTTTAGAGTAGAGACATGGTAGATGTTTGCACTGGAACCATTGTCAACTAACACCCTAGTGACCACATACTCTGCATTTCATTGTGAGATAAAGGTCTCAATTGTATTCCGTACCAAGACTCTTAGCTAACGGCAGGTGGGTTACGAGTTTGATAATGATAGGGTCTGTGCTAGCACCCTCCACAAATATTACTGGTTTACTTGCAACCCCCGACACGATCACCTTTTGCTTTTCTTGCTTTGCTATAACATTACTTGGGGACCTCTTTTCAACTACCACAATTGGCTTATCATTTGGCATGCTCAACTTGTCCGCCGATCCTTTATTTATCGAAGAGGTTGCTTTTGTGACAATCGGGTGCTCTACCAACTTATTTTCACTAGACTGGATCATCATGAAAGATTGTGAAGGCTTCTTGGGCTTCTCATCTTTGTGCACTATCTTAATCATGTGCGTTTCAGCATTAGTTGGTATGGGTTCTAGTTTATGTTGGATGCTTCTAGGCTCTGGACCACAATCTGGTTCGTATCAATAAGTTATTGGATGGCGTTCTTCAAGTGCCAACACTTTTCTATGTCTTGGATGGCGTTCTTCAAGTGCCAACACTTTTCTATGTCGTGCCCTGGAGTATCATGACAATACAAACATATGAGAGAATAATCTAGGTTCTTTGGAGGGGGTTTGGTAGTTTTGACTCAATTGACCTCAGAATATCCAACTGCCTCAATCTTTGAAATAAGCTGGTATAAGATTCCACAAGTGGGGAGAAGGTTTTATTTCGCTACAACCTTTCATTTCTGAATTCTTGCTTGGCTCAAAAATTTGGACTAGTGGGGTTTCGGTATGTTTGTGGTGGTGGGTAAGGGTATCGTGGGGCTGGTGCATGCCATTGCGAGTGAGGAAGGGGTTGAGCATATGACTGTGCATGATGGACATGATATTCGGGTAGCCTGACTGAGTATTGAGGCTTTGGTGGTGGGAAGTAGTGCTGAGGTGGACTATATGGAGTTGAGGTATAGGCTTGAAGCTGGGGTCGAGGTTGGGTGTAGTGGGTAGGAGAATCCCCTGGTGTAATGACCCGACTCGTAGTTATGGGAGTTACCGCCCCGTTTTCCCTATTTTATGCTTCTATATGCTTCATTATATGTATTTGGAGAATCTGAAGTAATTCGGATAAAATTTGGTTAGAAATGAGGCAATTGGTCTCTTATTGAGAAGGTTAGTTTGGAAAAGTCAACTGAATGTTGACTTATGAGTTAGAAGGCTCGTAATGAATTTCT
>MU733464.1:198203-225908 GCA_026770625.1 Nicotiana glauca
CTCAAATTCATGAAATTGGGTAGAAATTGTGAAGAACTAGGGCTTTGTTCTTGAAAAACAAAATTTTAGGATTTGAAAAGCCATTTGAGCTCCGTTTTCGATAAACTTTATATGTACGGACTCGTGGCGAGACGAGGAATCTGTTGGTATGATTTTCGGAATTTTTCGAGAAGTGGTCCCGGGGCTCGGGTTTTACCAACTTCGTGAATTTTAATACTTTTCGAGTATTTTTGATTGGGTTATGTTTCTTTAACCCATATTTATGTATTCGTTGTGATTTTGACTAGATTCGACGCGCGAGGAGGTTGATACGAAAGGAAAAGGTATTGCGGACCACTCTACGGCCGGTTAGAGGTGAGTAGTTGGTGTATATGATAGCCTTAGGGTTTGAAACCCCGGCTTATCACATTGTGACGCTATTTAGGGCGTGACTCGCATCCTATGGCAGGTGCGGGATTGATTATGACTAGGGATTGTAACTTGGTCCATCCCGAACAAGAATAATTCTATATTGGCGATTGATACGCACCCTGTGTTGAATATATCTGGGCTTAATGCCATGTTTGGGGCCTTGTGCCGACCTGTAGTATCCTTAGAGGATGAATATCATTGTGATAGCATGTTTTGTATAATCATTGATCTCAGTCCTGTGTTTAATTACTGTTATGAAATGCTAAGTCACTTTTCCTGAAGTTAAATGTCTAAAGCATAGTCTTCTTAATAAATTGGAAATTGGGAAAATTAATTGAATATGTTGCGTGACCCATATGCATATTGTGGACTGAGCATGGATCGGGCTGCACGCCGCAGCGAATGTTATGATTATATTGCACTTGGGCTGAAAGAGCCCCTCCGGAGTCTGTACATACCCCCAGTGAGCGCCGTCGACGTTAAATGGATCAGGCTGTATGCCACAGCGTGTTCATGTGCATTGCATTGCATCCTTGCATTATACTTGACTGTTATATTTGATGTTGCTTTGCTGTTGGTTCGTAGTTAAGGTGTCGGACTGTTAGTTTTAGCTTTACTTTGTGGCATTTCGTGGATTTTTTATCTTCAGACATTTTATATGCTTATTACTCACTGAGTTGGTAGTACTCACCCCTACTCCCTGCACCTTGTGTGCAGATTCAGGTACACCGGAGGCTTAGCTGAGCAGTCTTTGTCTTCAGAGTTCGTCAGAGTTGTTGAGGTAGCTGCTTGACGTCCGCAGGACCTGACTACTCTTCCTATTTCAGTTATATATATATACATTTCCAGACTTGAGTATTTCATTCAGATATTGTTATCTAGTTCTGTTTAGAGGCTCTAGACTNCCACCTTGTGTGCAGATTCAGGTACACCGGAGGTTTAGCTGAGCAGTCTTTGTCTTCAGAGTTCATCAGAGTTGTTGAGGTAGCTGCTTGACGTCCGCAGGACCTGACTACTCTTCCTATTTCAGTTTTATCTATATATATACATTTCCAGACTTGAGTATTTCATTCAGATATTGTTATCTAGTTCTTTTTAGAGGCTCTAGACTCGTGACCCCAGATCTTTTGGGAGTATTTTTATCAGACCTCGTATTTCTCAGTATAATTCTTCTACAAATATTGAAGTATTATTCTAAATTAATACATTCTCCTTAAATTGTTGGTTTTGAGATTTATTGTTGAAATTTGGGAGAGATTGATGGTCAGGCTTGCCTAGCTTTAGGGTTGGGCGCCATCACGACCGGGTTTGGGTCGTGACAAGTTGGTATCAGAGCCTAGGTTACTAGGCCTCGCGAGTCATGAGCCGGTTTAGTAGAGTCTCGCGGATCGGTACGTAGACATCCGTATCTATCCTCGGGAGGCTACAGAACTTTTAGGAAACACTTCACTTTCTTGAAATTCACATCGTGCGGTTTGTTGTTATGAAAACTAAATTTCTGTATTCTATTCTCTCGCAGATGGTGAGAACCCGTGCTAACGGACGTGGCGGACGACCACCAGTGCCACCTAGAGGCCGTGGTCGCGGTAGAGGCAGGGCAGCAGGGACAGCACCTGCTGACCCACCAGTTGACCAGGCTCAGGGTCAGATTCCAGCACTAGTTGACCAGGCTCAGGGTCAGATTCCAGCACCAGTTGACCAGGCTCAGGGTCAAATTCCAGCTGTAGATGCTCCAGCAGCACCTGTTCAGGCACCGGCAGTGCCCATCGTGATTCCTGGTCTCCAGGAGGCTTTGGCTCAGATCTTGTCCGTCTGCACTGGCCTGGCTCAGGCGGTTTCAGCCACTACAGCGGCGGCTACTTCTCAGACCGGGGGTGGTCATCAGACCCCCGATGCTCGCGCACCCGAGCAGGTTGTTCAGGGCTTACAGACACCTGAGGTAGCTCCAGTTCAGCCAGTTCAGCCAGCTGCACCAGTTGCACCAGTTGTTCCAGTTGCGCCAGTCGCACCAGCTCCAACTCATGTAGTTCCAGCTATGCCGGATGACGAGCAGCGTCGGTTGGAGAGGTTCGGTAGGCTTCAACCTCCGACATTCAATGGTGCTGAGGGCGAGGATGCCCAGGGTTTTCTGGATAAGTGCCAGCATATGCTTCATACTGCAGGTATTCTGGAGTCTAGTGGAGTGGCTTTTACTACCTTCCAGTTCACAGGGCCTGCATTTNATTTATGGTTATGAAAACTAAATTTCTATATTCTATTCTCTCGCAGATGGCGAGAACCCGTGCTAACGGACGTGGCGGACGACCACTAGTGCCACCTAGAGGCCGTGGTCGCGGTAGAGGCAGGGCAGCAGGGACAGCACCTGCCGACCCACCAGTTGACCAGGCTCAGGGTCAGATTCCAGCACCAGTTGACCAGGCTCAGGGTCAAATTCCAGCTGTAGATGCTCCAGCAGCACCTGTTCAGGCACCGGCAGTGCCCATCGTGATTCCTGGTCTCCAGGAGGCTTTGGCTCAGATCTTGTCCGTCTGCACTGGCCTGGCTCAGGCGGTTTCAGCCACTACAGCGGCGGCTACTTCTCAGACCGGGGGTGGTCATCAGACCCCCGATGCTCGCGCACCCGAGCAGGTTGTTCAGGGCTTACAGACACCTGAGGTAGCTCCAGTTCAGCCAGTTCAGCCAGCTGCACCAGTTGTTCCAGTTGCGCCAGTCGCACCAGCTCCAGCTCATGTGGTTCCAGCTATGCCGGATGACGAGCAGCGTCGGTTGGAGAGGTTCGGTAGGCTTCAGCCTCCGACATTCAGTGGTGTTGAGGGCGAGGATGCCCAGGGTTTTCTGGATAAGTGCCAGCGTATGCTTCGTACTGCGGGTATTCTAGAGTCTAGTGGAGTGGCTTTTACTACCTTCCAGTTCACAGGGCCTGCATTTACTTGGTGGGAGGAGTTCGAGAGGTGTAGGCCTATTGGAGTAGCGCCCCTCACGTGGCAGCAATTCTCCACGGTATTCTTGGAGAAGTATGTACCTCAGTCTCACAGGGAGGAGCTGCGTCGTCAATTCGAGTGGTTGACTTAGGGAGATATGACAGTGACTCAGTATGAGTTGAGGTTTACACATTTAGCTCGGCATGCTACTTGGATGATCCCAATAGATCGCGAGAGGATCAGGAGGTTTGTGGATGGTCTCAACTATCCGATCCGCATATTGATGACTAGAGAGAGGGCTACAGCAGTTACATTTGAGGAGGTAGTTGATGCGGCTCGTCAGATTGAGACAGACCGTCGCCGGGAGCATGAGGAGAGGGAGGCTAAGAGGCCTCGAGGCTCAGGTAGTTTCGGTGGTGCTCCGTCTAGGGGCCAGTTCCAGCGCAGCAGAGGTCGTTCTTTCAGACCTCCTCAGTCAGGTCATTCAGAGTCTAGTGGGGCTTCGTCAGGCCGTGGTCATCAGGGTCATCAGCAGAGCCAGCCTGCACTGAGTGCCCTTCCAGCTCAGAGCTCTGCTCCTACTTCTTCAGCCCAGGGTTCATCTGCAGTGAGGGGTTCCCATCAGTCCCCTTCTCCAGCTCCAGGTCATTGCTACGAGTGTGGAGAGTTGGGTCATATGAGGAGACAGTGTCCCCGGTTCCGTAGTAGACAGTCTTAGCAGAGGGATCAGCCCTCATCTTCTGCCCCTGTTTCTTCAGCACCCACTCAGTCAGCTAGGAATGGAGGTCAGGTAGCTAGGGGTCGCCCTAGGGGTGAGGACCGTAATGGCGGTGGTCAGGCTCGATTCTATGCTCTTCCAGATAGGAAGGACGCCAGTGCATCAGATGCAGTCATCACAGGTATTATCTCAGTCTGCCACAGGGATGCCTCTGTCTTATTTGATCCCAGATCTACCTATTCCTATGCATCTTCATATTTTGCTCATCATTTGGGTACGACCCGTGGTTGTCTTACCTTGCCTGTGCATGTATCTACCCCGGTGGGTGATACTGTTATTGTGGATCACGTATATCGATCTTGTCTTGTTATTATTGGGGGTCTAGAGACCCGAGTTGACTTGTTACTATTGGACATGGTGGATTTCGATATGATTCTGGGTATGGATTGGTTATCTCCGTACCATGCTATTCTTGACTGTCATGCCAAGACAGTTACATTGACTATTCCGGGTGTTCCGAGGATCGAGTGGCGAGGCGTGACTGATTATGNTATTTCATTCAGATATTATTATCTAGTTCTGTTTAGATGCTCTAGACTCGTGACCCCAGATCTTTTGGGAGTATTTTTATCAGACCTCGTATTTCTCAGTATTATTCTTCTACAAATATTGGAGTATTATTCTAATTTAATACATTCTCCTTAAATTGTTGGTTTTGAGATTTATTGTTGAATTGGGAGCGATTGATGGTCAGGCTTGCCTAGCTTTAGNTCCCAACGAATGGTTGGGAAGGGTTGTTTGTCGTACTTGGCTTTCGTTAGAGATGTTGGAGCCGAGACTCCTAGTCTTGATTCGGTTCCCGTTGTGAGGGATTTCCCAGATGTATTTCCAGCGGACCTGCCGGGCATGCCGCCGGACAGGGACATTGATTTTGGTATTGATTTGGTGCCGGGCACTCAGCCCATCTCTATTCCTCCTTATCATATGGCACCAGCTGAGTTAAAGGAATTAAAGGAGCAACTTTAGGAACTCCTAGATAAGGGGTTCATTCGCCCGAGTGTGTCACCGTGAGGCGCACGGGTATTGTTTGTCAAGAAGAAAGATGGTTCAATGAGGATGTGTATTGATTATAGGCAGTTGAACAAGGTAACGGTGAAGANTTTGTCGTGACACCTGGTCCGTTCCATGATCCTGAAA
Source organism: Nicotiana glauca (assembly GCA_026770625.1). Taxonomy (NCBI): domain Eukaryota; kingdom Viridiplantae; phylum Streptophyta; class Magnoliopsida; order Solanales; family Solanaceae; genus Nicotiana; species Nicotiana glauca. Next base: position 203,451 of record MU733464.1, read on the forward strand.
TGACCATAACGGCACCCTCATTTTTCTTTTTCCCAAACACACCTCCGGTGCCATTCTGGATTGCCTGCGTAGTTGATTTAATGGCAGAGTAGCTCATGATCTTGTTTGACTTGAGCCCTTCCTCTACCATCCCTCCCATTTTTACTACTTCATTGAAAGACTTACCTATGGATGAGATCAGATGACCAAAGTATATAGGTTCCAAAGCCTGAAGAAAGTATTCCACCATTTCATTCTCCTCCATTGGGGGGTTAACCCTTGTTGCATGTTCTCTCCAACGAAAACCGTATTCTCTGAAACTTTCACTAGGCTTATTCTCAATCTTAGTCAAAGACAAACGATCTAGAACAATCTCGATGTTGTATTGGAAATGACGAGCGAATGCTTCGGCCAAATCATCCCAAGTATACCATCTACTATGCTCATGATGAGTGTACCACTCCAATGATGCGACACTCAGACTTTGGCTAAAGTATGCCATTAATAGCTCATCTTTCCCACCGGCTCCTCTCATTTTACTGCAAAATCCTCTTAAGTGGGCCACGAGGTCTCCGTGTCCATCATATAAATCAAATTTGGGCATTTTGAAGCAAACAGGTAGCTGTACATCAGGGAACAAACATAGATATTTGTAGGATACACTTACTTGACCTCCCAACCTTTGCATGTTTCTGAGTGATTGTTCCAAGCTTCTCACCTTCCTAAACATCTCCTCATATTTCGGGGTTTTAGGTGGTTTCTTAGTCTTAACAGGGAGGTCGAAACGAGGAGTGTAGGAGTAATGATCTGGGGCCTTGAAAGTAGGCTCTGGGGGATAATTCTGATTATCTTGGATCTAAAATAATGGCTCACTGGAATATCGATAGAGCGTAGCTAGTGGAGGTGCTACGAAAATAGGGATAGCTGGTGGAGGAGGGTATGAGGTTGTTTTGGCTGTTGGAGCTTGTATGGTTTATGAAGTGGTGCCATGATAGTGGTGGTAAGGGGTGAAGTTTGGTGCATGTTATGGGGATGAATATGTAGTGGGAGGTTCTTGGGACTGAGCCATCGGTGGGATGAAAACAGGGTTGGCAAGGTATGATGGTGGGGGATGCCCTTTCATCCATGCCTGGTACAGTTCGGCCATCTAGTGTTTCAAATTTTGTAACTCCGCTTTGAGGCTCGATTTAGTTTCCTCCACCTCCCTCGGTGAATCAATAATGCTTGCATCCATTTCTTGGTCAGTCATGATCAACTTGTCTTTGGACCTGGTGTTGTACAAGTGAGTTGCTAGAATTCCATGCAAACTAACCACCTTCATGTTCTTAATAACAACAACAACTTGTTAGTGTTTAAGATTTAACAGTTAAGCAACCGCTCATTTGGGATGCAATGCACCTAAACAGTTAAAGCTTCTATTGTGTATTTGAGCGGCTGCATGTTTCATCCCGGCTTTTAACTAACTCCTCTCATTTTTGCGCTCTCTCTTCTCTCTCTTTTCTTTTCACTCCAACTTCTCTTTGATCATCATTGGCTTTTCCCACTCGTTTTTGTTACTCCCCTCTTGTTTTGCACTCGCTTTTCTCTCTTGTTTTGCCATTAGTTCTTTCCCCTCAATTTCCTTTTATTTTCCCTCCTTTTTTCCCTTTTCATTTTATGGTTATGATCGAATCCTATGGGTATTTCCTACGTATAATGACGCCGCATGAATCAAATCATTACGTAGTTCAGGGTATAAATGCGAAATAAAAGAAAGACACATTTTTTATTTTTTTTCAAATATATATATAAATAAAACATTCTGGTTTTTTCCTATTACAAATTCCATCCTACAGACTTAAACATTTTCTAAAAGTTAAAATAATACTCGAAGTGGACTAACAGACTCTAAAAGAAATTGCAATACATACTCGAAAGATAAAATCAAAAATACATAAGTGTTTCCACTGTTGCTCCAGTTGGCCCTGCTGCGGACCTATGCGCCATATCTTCTTGGAGACTAAACATGTCATCCATGATCTGTCGGACAAAAATCATAACTGAAGTGAAGAACATGGACTGGGTCATGTCTTCGCACTCATTTCACTTCATCACATTATAGTTCGCAATCCTCCTAACCCTCTCCATGATGATACCTTCCTCTTGTAGCAACCGTCCAATCTGCTGAGATCTAGCATCCAAAACTTGTTCGGCTGTATTATTTTGCTCTTGAAGCTGTTGCAGGTCTTTTTCTAGCTGCGACATTAGGGCATAGCAGTGCTCCCTTTCTGCTTTGAAGTCTCTTTCCTGCTTGGCCATTTTGTTCTCAAGGATATTGACCTTTTTCTTTGGACCCAACACTCCTTTGTCGTACTTCTCCTTTAGTTGCCGAATGAAGCTAGCCCGTCCCTCTGCATTCTTAGCTAACTTGGCTCGAGCATTTGCTAGTTCAGCTTCAGTCTTTTGCAAATCATCCTCATAGTCATGTACTTTTTGCGTAAGGCTGTAGATAAGCTTTTCATCTTTTCTGCTTCTGCCCAGGCTGTTAGCTACTATTTTTGTCTTTCGGCTTGGGCTCGGAGAGCTTCATTTTCTTGGGCCACCCTTCTTCTTTCACCTTCAGCCCTTTGTGCTTGGAGATCATTATTGAATTCCATGTTTCTCAGCTTCTCTATCATGGTGTGAATAGCGGCTTGATGTTTTTTCTCTTTTTCTCCCCCGGCCAACCTTTCTTGGACTTTATCATCAAAAGCTTGAACAAGAGGTCTCTTGGCAGGCTGCTCAAGCTCGGGCTCGGGCTCAGGCTCTGGCTTGTTGTTTGCACAAGACCTTTTCTTAATCCATATAGCGTAATCTATACCACTTCCCCCTTTGCAACATCTGGTACATGGGTGCCATTTTTCAGATACCGACAACCATTCCAATCATGCGGATCTAAGGTTTTAGGCAATGCAGCTGCAGGATGTAGCTCAATGACCTGGGTGGTTAAATCTTCATCTCGGGCACCACCTGATATCTTTCTAACTGCCTTAAGACCCTCTGCGGTACATATGGCTGGACACTCACTACTAAAAAATCAGGTTTTAGCGACGAACAAATTCTGTAGCTAAACAGAAAAATCTATTGCTAATCTCATTTAGCGACGGATTAGCAACGGATTATCAAGAAATTATGCTAGCTATGAGCATTTTAGCAACAGATTAGCGACGACATTCGTAGCTAATTCTAATTTTTTTTTTAGTGACTCCTCAAACCCATCAACATTAGGTAACCCTTGGTAGCCGTCATGTGTATGGATTCTGTCACCGGGAGACATCCTATAGTACACTCGACTTGACTTGCTTTGAGAGCTTATAAGTAGGAGACCTAAGCTTCAAACCCTTGTGGAGCATTGTAATCTTTCACTCTTCCTCATAGCTCTTAGTGAATTTATCGGTGCACAACCCATAGCTCATGAATTTGGGATGAAGGCGGAGATGCTCGATCAACCACATTTGTAGAAGAATTGCAATCTTAAAAAAACTGAGCCCCGACCTTGCAAAATATCAATGCTCGATAAATGTCTGCTAGCACTAATGGCACAAGTGTATGATCTTTCTCAGTAGTTAGGATTTGTGCAATTCTGGCCATACGGGTATCCACTGTCCCCTCTGCATTTGGAAAGACCATATTCCTAAAAACGCCACAATGAAAGCGAACCAAAGATGAATCTGCCAAGTGCCCTTATCTTGTTTGTTGTTCAACCCCTTTTCATGCGTTTCGAAACTAGCTGAGTGCCTGAACCTGAAGTACAATAAGTAGAAAGAACAACATCCTTTGTTTACATGAGCCTTCTTCATTTGCTTATTGATATTCAGGAGGTCAAAGAACTTGTGCACAGAAGGAGCCCTTGGAAATATAAGTTGTTGTTTCCTCAAGTCCCGGCCATCTCCTCCAGAGTAGGGGTGATCTCAAAATTCGAGAAACAAAAAACATTGTGGACGGGGTCCCAAAAAGTTACCAAAGCCTTGATTAGATCTTCCTATGGTTTGATTTCCATTATGTCTATAAGGGCACCCAACTGCTCTTTAACCCAATCCCGAGCATCTTCATCTAGATCATTTCACCACATACGCAACAACAGCTGAGCCTGTTCTAGGACCAACTCTGACGGATTTTGGATAGTGTTCATTTGTACTTGTGGAAGTTTAAGGTTAGGTTTGACTCTGGTGGACTTTTGTAAAACAGGATTTTCAATTTCTAAATTAACAGACCATGACCCCATCCCCTCTATGCTACTTTTAGTAGAAGTGGTCGTTTTTTCAAACGTGGCCCCTTCACAATTTCAAATAAATTTTGAGCCCGGGGGAAAAGTACTTTATGAAAAAATGATACTTTACCGACAGACTTATCTTGGCAAGAACGACTTAAGACATAACTGAAGCTACATCGGCTTATTATTTTGACCAAAACTCTAAACTAAAGTTATTTGACAATTTATTCTTTTTTTCTCTTCTTTTTTTCTTTTGAAAAATAAGGCCGAACCTTACGTAGGTTGCCTACTTATCCTAAATCCGGTGAGAATTAGACCTACGTAGTTCAGTCAGTTTTGACATATTTGAAAGAGACATATTATTGACTCATTTTGAAATGACTCTTTTTCCTTGACTCTTTTCTTTTTCTCTGTCTTTTTTTTTTTGGAAAATTTTGGCAGAGTTTCGGGACATTTCCAAATACCAGGGATTTTTCATAACCGGGTTTTATTTTTTCCCTACATCACTCTTGGTTTTTCTTTTGACTTAAATTTTCCAAGCCGGTCAACATGCAAGCCGAAACAAATAAATGTTCACATAGAAAATAGGATGCATCAGGATGGTCTGTTATTTTGGATATACCTGTCTTAGACGGATCCAACCCCTGTGTTGAGTCCCCAAAGTCAAATGCACGTGATGCAAATAAATGTTCCTACTAGGGATCCAGCATGAGGCTGTATTTTTTTCTAGGTTTAAAATCTGGGGTTGTGTTTTTGACCTAGCTTAACCGAGAGGACAACCTGAGCCGAAGAGGGGGCAACGTACCGGGAGCACTAAAGTCTACCCTGCCTTTTTGCTGGCCCAGCCTTGTTCTATTTGGTATAACTTCTACAGAAAAAATGGGCCACGCGAACGTGTGCACCATTTTTAGAAGACTTAGAGAGGTGGCGTAAGAAGACGGTTATATACAATTCAAATAATAACAAAGCGATAAATATACAGCAGTTAGAACAAAAGGTTCACACAATATAATATATTAACAATAAATAAAGCCAAATAAAATTATATTAAAAAGTTCAAATTCTTGAACCCTGAACCGGAGATTCTGGGATTTTATGTTGAGTAGAGTCACCATAGCTGTCACACCTCCTTTTATCACCCTAAAAGGGGTAAGGGAGTTTCTTCCAATTTAAGTAACAATCGAAACATGATTATTTATTAGATTCAGAGTCGCCACTTGGAATAATTTATGGTGTCCCATGTCACCAGTTTAAAATCCCGAATCTAGGAAGTTGACTCTTATTTACGCTCTACGAACACAAAAATCCGGGTAAGAAATTCTTTTAACCTGAGAGAAGGTGTTAGGCATTCCCGAGTTCCGTAGTTCTAGCACGCTCGCTTTGATCATACTTGACTTATTAAATTGTCTAATTACCCAATTTTAGAACCTACGTATATTTGCTTTTTTTAATTAAGAAATTATCTTGAAACAAGTCACGCGGGCGTGTACCCATTTGTTTGGTGCGCCAAATATCATGTCACGCGAACGTGTCCACAATTAATAACGCTTTATTATTATTTAGAATGTTGAGTCGAGGTTGCGCGAACGCATATGTCACACCTCCTTTTTGCGCTACCGGGGGTAGCAAGGGAGTTTTTTCCAATTAAAGGACAATCGAAACGGGATTTTTTTATTTAATTTAGAGTCGCCACTTGGGAGACTTATGGTGTCCCAAGTCACCGGTTGAATCCTGAATCGAGGAACAGAATGACTCTGTTTAACAGTCCGCACACCAGAAATTCGGATAAGGAATTCTGTTAACCCGGGAGAAGGTGTTAGGCATTCCCGAGTTCCGTGGTTCTAGCACGGTCGCTCAACTGTTATATTTGGCTTATTTATCTGATTTATACCATGCTTTAACTTATGTGCAAATTTTAACCTTTAACCGCTTTTAATATTATTATTTATTATTTTAATAAAAGAATTGCAATATCATGAAAATGCATCTCAAACCACGTCACATCAATGTAACCGTGGTTGTCGACACATTTCAACCCCGTTGAGATTTGGATTTGGGTTACATAAATGTGCACCCGAGTTTAGGGAGATAATATTATTAAAGTATGCGCCTATAGAGTCTAACGCGTTATTATTGTGAAAAGGCCGTAAAATTCGCTAAACGGCACATCTCGAAGTCTAAGTATTTTTATATATACATTTATGAGGGCCCCACAGCTTGTGGGTTTTATTTGGCGAGGCCTGTCTCATTTTTTTTTAAAAGGATAATCCTAAAATGACTACATTTTCCTATTAAGTTTGTCTCTAAAATAAAAGAGAAAAAATCCTAATTAATATATATGCTTGACAAGATTGAATCTCTTATTAATTGTTAGATTACAATAAATGCTACCGAAAATGTTACATTCGAATTTGTGAAAAAATGGAAAAATTGTTCTGTGCCTTATTCTATAAGTGACCTACTAAAACTGAAATTATAATATGCATACGAGATTGACAGAAAATATTTAAAACAAACTAACCATTCTCCAACTTGATTTAAAACTTAACATTTCTAAAATTGACTTAAAGCTAATATTTATAAATGATTGAGATTTGTGGAATTAGCGGTTAGGAAATATTATCAAATGGTTTAGATAATTGGCTCATATCTTTCCCACTTTAATTACACATTTTTAACGAAATCATATAATTTAAAAAAAAAACTGTATTTAGTTTATTCATATCATTAATAATTACAAACACATTTTTACAATAAACATGTTTTCGAACATACTTATACACATATTAATATGTATTTTTATATTATTACTAACACTATTATATAATTACATAACTTATTAAATTTTATTAATTTACTGGTATATTGCTATTTTATATATTTATAGTATCGATTTTTATACTACACTTATCTTGCCTAATGGAATCAAACGCCGGACTATTTAAATTTGCCTGGAATACAAAAGAAAACTAGAGATGAAATATAAGCAGTTAATTCATTTAATTATTTGTCTATTCTATGAATTAATTAACTCATTATATTTCATGTACAACTGATGACTATTGATTGCGATTTTAAATAAAACAGAATTTCAGTTAAGCATAAAATTACACCATGAGTTTCTTATGGAGTCATGAAACTAGACTATTGAAAATACTTCACATATTTATTAAAACTGCAGATATATCACTTAATTCATTAATCAATCTAGTATTTCATTTCACTTTTAAATCTCACAGCTACATCAGTGTTGATTTGAAAGTTTACCTGGTATTGAAAAAAAAAAGAAACAGGATTGATCAACACAGCAGTAGTATACAACGCAGCAACAACAGTGGAAATAACACGACCCAGTAACAGAGTTTAATAAAAATAGCAACCAAAAAGATGAACTTGAGAATATCTCTTGCTACTTAAAACTTAAACTCTCTTTTGTTTTTTTTCACTCTATTTTTCGTTTTTTTTAACTCTTAAAAAAATTCTGTCTAATCTATAATTTGAACTTAGCTATTAATTTCCTTTCTTAATCTCTCTTTCTAAATTCTCTCTAATCTCTTCTTGTCTTCTCCCTTATAATGTAAGTCTTGCTCTATTTATTCTTAAAAACAGACCACTATATGGCAATTAAATAAACAAAAGAAATATTCCACCTTCTTGAGCCCCACAATCCCACTACTATATTTTAATTATACTTTAGTTCCCACTACAAAATATTTTGTTCCCCACTATACTATTTTATTGATACTTTAGCTACCACTACAATATATTTTGTCTCCCGCCATAATTTTTAATGATATTTTAGCAACTAGTGGACAGAACAATTAATTCAAATAATTGTTTAATTTCCAAAAATACCCCTAAAATTACTAGAATTTACTATTTTACCCTTATCAGCTATAACCAATTCACCTAAATCAATCAACCAAAATATAGCAACTTTGACCAATTCTCAATCAAATTTAAACAACATACTCAAACTAAATGAAGAACAACAAGAATCAATCTGAAATTATTTTGAACAAATATTCTTAACAAATATACTTTCAGATTCAACAATAATAACAAAAATTGAAAATAACAAATAAGCAAACTTTAATCACTAAATTCAAATTCATCTTAACAAGATCAAACAAAAATTTCAAATTTCTAACTTAGATCTAAATTTTAACACAACAATAAAACCGATTCAAATCAATTGAACTTCAAATTAATTCTAACAACATTATAATCAAGATAAAGGATTCAAATGATTAAACTAAAAACATTTCTGTTATTAAAACTAAACAAAACAAATGAATAAAGCAAACTGAAGAAATAATCAAGAACATGATAAACAACAAGTAAGAAAATAATCAAACATATACTATTTTAGATCCGAAAATATCCAACAAAATATGGACAAAAATAAAACTTAAACCAATAACCGGATCGGAATAATACACATACATATACATATTATGATATACATATATACATATATACATACATACACATAAAATGATATACATATATACATATATACATACATATACACTTGTATATGCATATATATATATATATATATATATATATGTCCGGATTATACATATATATAAATATACTGTCCGGAATATACATATACATATAATATACTCGTATATACATAATATATACATTTATATATATATATACCTATACACATATATACATGTATATGGCTAACGATGGTGCTGGGGGGTGGGCTGGCCGGCTGTCCGACGTTGGACGACGTCGGCAAGGCACTGGTTCTCGGCGGGACTGGGCGAGCAGCCATGGTTAGGGTTTGGTTGCACTGCCAGGCATACTGACGGGGGTAGACGATGGGAGAAGGGAGGCTGTTTGGGTGAGAGGGGCTGGCGACGGTTGGACAGCTGGTCGAAAACAATGGCAGGTTGTCATTGATGGTGGTGCTGGGACGATGGGGGCTGCTTGGTCGTTGCTGGAGGCTGAAGCTTGCGACGGAAATGGTGTTGGGTTGGGGTTGGGGGTGGTCGTAGAAGAGGCTGAGGAGGGAATAACAGCTGGTTTCCGGCGAGCTAAGGCTGGTGGCGGCGATGGTGAGGTGAAGAAGGAGAAGAAGAAGAGAGGAGGATAATAGGGTGGAGGCTTGTGTGTGTGTTAGGGTTTTTTGGTTTAGGGTGTGTTTTGAATAGTGTATAGTAGAATAATAAATGGGTCATGGGTCATGGGTCATGGGTTTGGGTTATGGGGTTTTTGGGTTGGGTAGAATAGGTTTGGCCTAGATTAAAAATTTAGGAAAAGGCCCAATTCCGAATTTGTCTTCTTTAATTTTTTTTTTGTTACGAATTATTAAAACAAAAAATGCTAAGATTAAATTATAAAAACCAAAATTATCTTAAAAATACTAATTAACTCCTAATAATAATTATCACACAAAATTAAATATCAATTAAAATAAAATCGCACAATATGGACATTACATGCTAAAAATGCAAAAATACATATATTTGTGATTTTTAATTTTTTGCAAAGAAACTTAATTACTCCTAAATGTAAAATTATATCCTAGATGCAAACGTGACATATTTTGTATTTTATATTAATTTAACAAATAAATATGTACAGACAAATGCGAATAATTATCCAAAAATGTCGCGAAAAATCTAAAAATTGCACACATAGAAAAAATTGTTTTATTTTGAATTTTTGGGAGTATTTCTCTTATAGGGCAAAAATCACGTGCTCACAGCTGCCCCTCTTTGCCTGTAAACACGAAGAGTTTTCGTACAAAGACAAAGTGAGCGGATACGAGCGATTTTTGCTCGTTTTGAGTACTCCGTGTGAAGCAATTTTTTGAAGGATTTGATCGACCCTTTGCTTCAAAAGGTTTCCTACATATCCCGGGCTAAACGGGAATCAGGTCAATGTAGTTCAGAATTTTTGGTAGCTGGGACTACCATGAGATTTATGATTTGTTGTGACTGTTGTTGCTGTTGCGGCTACTGCTTGCCGACCTCCTTATTACACCATGCTTAAAAGAAAAATCAAGAAGCTAGACTAAATTATAGTTCACGAATTGTAAAATCTTATCTATATCTTCTCTTTGTTCTTGTGTTGCCTTGAACTTGTATCTTGTGTTTTTCCAATGGAATTCTTGCTATTGCCTTGGCGATGTTTTTGCCGTTCCTCTTGATGTTGCTTGTCTACTATAATTTGAAATATGTGTCCATTCTTCAGGTGGTCTCCTGCTTGCGATTACTTGAGAAAGTATTTCCTTGTTCTCTAGGTGGGCTCCTGCTTGCGATTACTTGAGAAAGTATTCCCTTGTTCTCCAGGTGGTCTTTTGCTTGCGATTACTTGAGAAAGTATTCCCTTGTTCTCTAGGTGGGCTCCTGCTTGCGATTACTTGAGAAATTATTCCCTTGTTCTCCAGGTGGGCTCCTGCTTGCCAAATTTGAAATGTATTCCCTTGTTCTTCAGGTGGGTGCCTGCTTACAACCAACATACAAAACAAAGAAAATTTTCTGCCCCAGTTTGATAACTGGGTGCATGATGTTACTGAATGTTAACTTGAAATAAGAGTTGTATTATACTTCCCTTGTTCTTCAGGTGGGTGCCTGCTTGCTTGCTGTACTTTTGAAATGTATTCCCTTGTTCTTCAGGTGGGCGCCTGCTTGCCGCATTTGAAAAGATATTCCCTTGTTCTTCAGGTGGGCACCTGCTTACGACAAACATACAAAACAACAAAAACTTTTTGCCCCAGTCTGGTGGCTGGGTACAACATATTATCGAATATACAAATTGAAAGCTAAAATTATACTTCCCTTGTTCTCCAGGTGGGCGCCTGACTGCTGAAACTCGAAATGGATTCCTTTGAATATTGTTGCTTTCCCTTAAAACTTGAACTGTCCTCCCTTGTTTTCCACGTGGGTGCCTGACTGCTGCAACTTTCTGTGTTCCCTTATTACCCATATTGGTCACGTTCACTTTTAAAGTTATTAGTAAGAATCTGAATCTTTTGTCCCTGTTTTAATCAAAGAACAATTTGTTAGTATAAAATGGTGGTTAGCGGTTGGCATTCTTGCTGGCCGGGCTCCCGCTTCTGAGCTTGTTTTGTCTTGCCGTAATTTCCCGGCAAACTTTCAGACCTTCTGATCCTAATGACCCCAATGTTTTCCTCCTGTCGCTGTCTCGGTGTTTCTTCTGACATTTTTTTTTTGTGTGAATTTTTGCTTCTTCCTCCAATCATCCGATTACCCTTTTGATGGGATTTACATTGATCCTTCATATTTCCCTATCCTTTAATAAGTCCTGATCTCATTGTGCCATATAACTGGGAATCTGGCAGTTAGCTTTGACTGAAAATAGACAGATTTCACGAAAAAGATGAAAGGCAATGACCTCGGAATTTTGAGGATAGAAGACTCTGAAAAGAGAAAGAAAATGGGACTTATCTGAGTGAGAAGGCTGATTCCGTTGATCATGCCATGCATTTTGGATTAACCAGCCTCCCCATTTGCTGTTACATATTTCACAACCCGATTTTCAACAAATACCCATACCTTACTTGCTTTGTCACTTTTCATCCACAAACTTCTTTCATTTGCCCATTTTGGAAACTCATTTTCGCCTTACGATGCCCGTGAGGGTTTTCACTAGTAAGACTCTCTCATTTTCATATCTCTCGACTTACATCGCCTTATGGTGCCCGTGAAGGTTTTCACCAATAAGACTCTCATTTTCATATCTCTCAACTTACATCGCCTTATGGTGCCCGTGAAGGTTTTCACCAGTAAGACTCTCTCATTTGCATATCTTTCAACTCCGGTACCAGAGTGTTGTCCATAACATGATTCACCTTACCTGCTTGTATTGCCATCTCTTAAAATTGATCAAAAGGTCTTTCTTTGGATCGTAATATGGCTTTTGGATGGATTTAGAAAGAAGGGTATAAAGGCTCAAAGTATTTCATCGTGGACTCAAAAATTACAACTTTCGGAATCATATTTTCCATAACAAACATAACTTTTGCCCCAGTTTTATTCACTGGGGATTCTTGGATTTTTCTTTTGCTATGACTGAACCTCAATGAGGCTGCCTACGTATCCTCTCGGGATCAAGTCAAACGTAGTTCAGGTTCATAAAATCGCTTCATTGTTGCGATGTTTTCCTTTCTCTCATTCTTCTTCTTTCTTGCTTCTTTTCCTTTCTTTTCATTCTTTTCTTTCTTTTCTTTTCTTTTCTTTTTCTTTCTTTTCTTCTTTCCTTTTTTTTTCACTTGATTTCCCCGTCCAATCATTGATTTTGTTATCGATTCCGAAAGAGGGATATGAAAGAAAATATAATAAGGCTCAAAAGGATAGCGATGGATAAAGTATTTGGATAGCGGAACAAAATGCCTTCATCATTTCAATCTCAAAATATGTCAAATACAATCAGATACATAAAGATAAAGAAATCATACATAATATCTCTTGACTGCATCAGAATTGATGGCCATTTCTACACATTTTCCTTCCACATCTGTTAGATATAATGCCCCGTTGGACAACACCCGTGTTACAACAAATGGCCCCTGCCAGTTAGGAGCGAACTTTCCGTTTACTTCAGCCTAATGAGGCAAGATACGCCTCAAAACCAATTGTCCGACTTCAAATTTATGTGGACGCACTTTCTTATTATAAGCTCTGGCCATTCTCTGTTGATACAATTGTCCATGACATACCGCTGCCAATCTCTTTTCATCAATCAAGCTCAATTGTTCCAGACGGGCTTTGACCCACTCATCATCATCTATTTCCGCCTCCGCGATGATTCGAAGGGAAGGTATTTCAACTTCTGCGGGTATCACTGCCTCCGTGCCATACACCAATGAATAAGGCGTTGTACCCACCGAAGTGCGAACAGTAGTGCGATATCCCAGCAAAGCAAATGGTAATTTCTCATGCCACTGTCTCGATCCTTCCACCATTTTCCGAAGAATCTTCTTAATGTTCTTATTGGCTNGTTTGCATGCACAAAATCAACCACTGCTTTCTTGGTTACTGACTTGAATGTCTTTGCCTCAACCCACTTAGTAAAGTAATCAATGGCGACCAGAATAAACCTGTGCCCATTAGATGCTGCTGGCTCGATCGGCCCAATGACATCCATACCCCAAGCAACGAAGGGCCATGGTGCCGACATTGTATGCAACTCAGATGGTGGAGAATGGATCAGATCTCCATGTACCTGGCATTGATGACACTTGCGCACAAAGCTGATACAATCCCGTTCCATAGTAAGCCAATAATATCCTGCTCGGAGAATTTTCTTTGCCAACACATACCCACTCATATGTGGTCCACAGATCTCTGCATGTACCTCGGCCATAATTGTTGTAGCTTGTTTTGCATCCATACACCTCAACAAACCAAGATCTGGAGTTCTTTTGTACACAACTCCTCCACTAAAGAAAAATCTGCTTGCCAATCGTCTGATAGCTCTCTTTTGATCCCCTGTGGCCTGTGTCGGATACACTCCCATTCTGAGATATTCCTTAATATCATGAAACCATGGCTCACCATCAAGTTCTTCTTCTACTGTATTGCAATAGGCATGTTGATCTTAGACCTGAATCTGCAATGGGTCCATATAAGCCTTGTCCGGATGATGCAACATTGACGGTAGAGTGGCCAAAGCGTCCACAACTTCGTTGTGAATTCTTGGAATGTGCTTGAATTCTATGGACTGAAACCGTTGGCATAGTTCATGCAGATACTGCCGGTATGGTGTGAGCTTTAAGTCCCGTGTTTCCCATTCTCCTTGAATTTGATGTACCAAGAGATCCAAGTCACCCATGACCAAAATCTCTTGGACACCCATATCTATAGCCATTCTCAAACCCAAAATACATGCCTCATACTCAGCCATATTGTTGGTGCAAAAGAAACGGAGCTGAGCCGTGACAGGATAATGTTGTCCCGTCTCTGAAATAAGTACTGCTCCTATCCCGACACCTTTGTTGTTGGCAGCCCCATCAAAGAATAACTTCCACCCAGGTGTTTCATCTTGCTCTGGTTCATCAATGTTCATTGCCTCCTCATCAGGAAAATATGTTTTCAACGGTTCATATTCATCATCATCTGGATTTTCTGCTAGGTGATCAGCAACTACTTGTGCTTTTATCGCAGTGCGGGTTACATAAACAATATCAAATTCTGTAAGCAGGATTTGCCATTTAGCAAGCCTCCCTGTGGGCATGGGCTTCTGAAAGATGTACTTTAACAGATCCAGCCGGGAAATGGGATAAGTGGTATAAGCTGACAAATAATGTTTCAACTTCTGTGCCACCCAAGTCAAAGCACAGCATGTCCTCTCCAATTGAGTATATTTTACCTCGTAAGATGTGAATTTCTTGCTGAGGTAGTAAACTGCCTGCTCTTTCTTCCCTGTAACATCATGTTGCCCCAGTACACAGCCAAAAGAATTATCCAATACCGTCAAATAAAGGATCAGAGGCCTTCCTGGTTCAGGCGGAACCAATACGGGTGGATTAGCCAAATACTCCTTGATTTTGTCAAATGCGGCCTGGCACTCATCTGTCCATTTAACTGCAGCATCTTTCTTCAGCAATTTAAAGATTGGCTCGCAAGTTGACGTAAGCTGAGCAATGAACCTGCTGATATAATTTAACCTGCCAAGCAAACTCATCACCTCTTTCTTATTTTTTGGCGGAGGCAGTTCCTGAATGGCTTTGATTTTGGACGGGTCCAGCTCAATACCACGTCGACTCACCACAAACCCCAACAACTTCCCTGATGGCACTCCAAAAGCGCACTTTGCTGGATTAAGTTTGAGATTATACCTGCGAAGCCTCTGGAAAAACTTCTTCAGGTCTTCAACGTGATCACACTGCTTTCTGGACTTGATAATTACATCATCCACATAGACTTCAATTTCCCGATGTATCATATCATGGAACATGGTGGTCATTGCTCTCATGTATGTTGCCCCTGCATTCTTAAGCCCAAACAGAATCACCCTATAACAGTATGTTCCCCAAGGTGTGATGAATGCCGTCTTTTTAGCATCTTCCTCATCCATTAAGATCTGATGATAACCCGCATAGCAATCCACGAAAGAACCAATCTCATGCTTGGCGCAATTGTCAATTAGTATGTGGATGTTTGGCAGTGGAAAATTGTCTTTTGGACTCGCCTTGTTGAGGTCACGATAATCAACACACACTCTGGTCTTTCCATCTTTCTTTGGCACAGGCACGACATTGGCTAACCAGGTGGGATATTTGGTAACCCGTATAACTTTTGCCTCAAACTGCTTATTGATTTCTTCTTTGATTTTCACACTGATATCTGTCTTGAATTTTCTCAACTTCTGTTTGACAGGCGGGCATTCTAAATAAGTAGGCAATTTGTGGACCACCATATCAGTACTTAGACCCGGCATATCATCGTATGACCATGCAAAGATATCTTTTTATTCAAACAACAACTTGATCAGTCCCTCCCTGAGTGAGGCTTCCAGATGAACACTTTTTTTTGTTTCCCGAGCATTTTCCTGATCCCCCAGATTGATTGCCTCTGTATCATTCAAGTTAGGTTTGGGTTTTTCCTCATATTGACTCAACTCTTTACTAATTTCTTCCAAAACCTCCTCGTCATCATACCCCACCTCATCATCACATTCAATTTCTTGTGTTACTACTTCACATTGATTATCAAGACTAGGCCGGGAATTCCTCATGCATGACACATCACTGAAATCAGCATAAAATGGACTGTACAAGAAAAGAAAAGAAAGACAAAAATAAAGGCTATCAGGAATAGAGAAAGAAAGAAATTGCATTTCATTGAAATTTGTAAGATAACAAGGTTTGACTCATCCAATCGGATGGAACATAGAAATCTGAATTACAAACTTGAAATAAAATAGATTTAATACTCAAAAGCAAATCAAAAACTAACTACCGCGACTCCCTCCAAGTTGGAAGAGGAGTAGCTTCCCAGTTATTCAAATTGGCCCGAGATCCCACGAACTGGACATCGATTCTGCTTGGTCCCTCATCTGCTTTTACCACATTCACTTCTTCGAACAACTCTTCAAATCTTTCAATCAATTCCTTGTCAGGCTTTATCTCTGCTAGGCTGGGTATCACTGTCGCCGGGCGCCTCTTAGTACCAGACCGGACGAAAGAACGGGAGAGGCGAGGGATAGGTTTAGGGAGGGTCCACCCTTTCTTCTTCAACTTCCGAGCTCTTCTTATATCAGCAGTGGTAGGTTTAAAGCCCAGCCCAAAAGTATCAATGTTACCAGGAAGAGACACTGGTTGTATAATGCCTTGTAATGAAGCTCCCAATCCTTTTCCAGGTAAAAATCCATTTCTCAACATTTCTGTGACCACCATGACAGATGCGGTTGCCACCTTTGGCACAGGAACATGTTCACCCTCTGGGATTTTAACGACTGATACTGTATCCACCACTTGGTATACCCATGGGCCCTTATCATCTTCGACCTTCTCAAAAGGTGTAATAGTATTGCAAGAGTTGTCTTCTCCGTGGACCACGATCTCTTGACGATCCCATTCAAACTTTACCATCTTGTGTAATGAAGATGGCACAGCCTTTGCAGCGTGGATCCATGGTCGGCCCAGCAAAAGATTATAAGACATAGCAACATCCAGTACTTGGAATTCCATTGTAAACTCCACAGGCCCAATTGTAAGTTCTAGCATAATATCTCCAACAGTGTTCTTCCCTCCCCCATCGAATCCACGTACACATATGCTGTTTTTGTGAATTCTTTCGTTATCGACCTTCAGCTTCTCCAAGGTAGATAGAGGGCATATGTTGGCACTTGACCCATTATCAACTAGCACACGGGTCACTACCGAATCTTCACATTTCACAGCAAGGTACAGGGCTCTGTTGTGTTCCGTACCCTCCATCGGCAATTCATCGTCTGAAAATGTCACCCTGTTCACCTCAAATATTTTGTTCGCGATCTTTTCAAGATGGTCCACTGTAATTTTCTCGGGCACATACGCTTCATTCATGATCTTCATTAGCGCACAACGATTGCTCGTCTGAGTGAATTAACAGAGACAATAGAGAAATCTGCGCCGGCGTTTTCCTTAGTTGTTCTACTATCGAGTAATCCTGTGCCTTCATTTTTCTCAGAAATTCTTTAGCTTCTTCATCAGTCACAGCTTTCTTCACCGGTGCTGGATTCTCCTTGGCCGTTTTAGCCTTTCTTAATTCCTCGAGGGCAAAACACCTCCCCGATCTTGTCAAACCATGAGTTTCATAGATTTCCTCTCTGACCTCTTTTCCCCTATACATGACAGTCACTTTGTTGTAGTTCCACGGGACGGCTTTTGCATTCACAACGGGCAGTTGAGTTACCGATTTGATGATGACCGGTTCTGCTCTGGCTCCTTTCACAACTAACACAGGTTTCACACTTGCACCTGGTACGATCACTTTCATTGGCTCTGGCTTTGTTGACAATACTGGCTCGTCAACCACTTGTTTAACTGCAACCACTGCTCTTCCGCCCATTGTTTTCTCATCCACCATGCTTTCACTTGCTTTTATCATCATTACCATCTGAGATGGCTTTTTACACTCTCCCCTCTGTACCAACTCAATCATATGAGTCTCATGATGAGCCGGTAGAGGATTCTGTGTAATATTAGGAGTTTCAGGGGCCTGAACTTCAATTCTTCTCGAATCAATGAGCTCTTGAATAGCAGTCTTCAAGTGCCAACATTTCTCCGTATCGTGCCCTGGAGCTCCTGAACAATACTCGCAGCTAATGGAATGGTCCAGGTTCCTTGGTGGCGGGTTTGGGATTTTTGGTTCGATGGGGTTTAGAACTCTAAGCTGCCTCAGTCGGTGGAATAGACTGGTGTAGGATTCTCCTAAAGGAGTGAAATTCTTCTTCTTCTGTAGTCTATCATTTCTAATAGCAGGGTTTGGGTGGAATCCTATCCCGCCAGGGTTTCTGTATGTTTTGGGAGGTGGGTATATGTTCTGGTATGATATGTGTTGTGAGGAATGGGTGCACGCCATGGTGCTTGTGGTTGTGGGTAAGCCTGGGCATGATGGACTGCAAAATGGGGAACATGAGGTGGGTAATACTGTTGTGGTGGGCTGTATGGCGCAGGTGGGTAAGGTTGATGATGTGGACGGGGTTGATAATAAGGGGAAGGACCCCTGGACCATGTTCTTCCTTCTACAACAGCCACTTCTTCCTTCTTCTTTTTTCCAAGGACCCCTCCAGTGTCCGTGTGGATGGCCTGAATTGTGGCCTTTATCGCCGAATAGCTCATAATCTTGTTAGATTTTAAACCTTCTTCTACCATACTCCCCATCTTGACGACTTCATTAAATATTTTTCCGACAGCTGACACCAAATGCCCGTAATATGTGGGCTCTAGAGCTTGTAAGAAATAGTCCACCATTTCACCTTCCTTCATGGGTGGATCCACTCGGGCAGCTTGCTCTCTCCACCTGAGCCCGTATTCTCGGAAGCTCTCTCCTGGCTTCTTCTCTATCTTTTTCAAGGAAAGTCTGTCAGGAACAATGTCCAAATTTTATTGAAAATAATTAGCAAAAGCCTGGGCTAGATCATCCCAAGTAAACCAACGAGTGTGGTCCTGCCTTGTGTACCACTCCAAGGCTGATCTACCGAGACTCTGACTGAAATAGGCCATTAGCAATTCATCTTTTCCACCGGCGCCCCTCATTTTACTACAGAATCCTCTCAAGTGTGCCACAGGGTCACCATGACCGTCATAAAGATCGAATTTTGGCAATTTAAAACCTGCCGGCAACTGGACCTCTGGAAATAGGCATAGATCTTTATAGGCCACACTTGCTTGCCCCCCGAGGCCCTGCATATTCCGGAAAGACTGTTCAAGACTCTTCACTTTACGAATCATTTCTTCTTGTTCAGGGTTCTTGGGTGGTTTCTCCTCACTGGATATGTCAATGAGAGGAGTGTAGGGATAAGAATCATGATGTCTAAAGGTAGGTTCTGGTTGATAGTAATAATTGTCTTGGATGTGGAACAAAGGCTCACTAGAAGACTTGTGTAATGTGGCCAGTGGGGGAGCCACATACACGGGAGCAACTGGTGGTGGTGGTGGGATTTGCTTTGGTGGTGGAGTTTGCTTTGGTGGTGGAGTTTGGGGATTACAAACAATTTCCCCTTGATAGTACTGGTGTATTGGGTAACTTGTTGATTGATCAAGGGGAGGATGTTCCGGAGTCTGAGCCGATGGGAGAGGAGGGGCATTGGGAAGCATTGGTAATGGCTGTCCTTTAGCCCAGGCTAGATGCATCTCTGCTATCTGTCTCCTTAACATGTCTACCTCTTCTTTCATTGCCTGCATTTTCGTTTTCTCTTCTTCAATACTTTTGTCGGAACTAGACATGCTTTTTGGAACATGCCCTTTTGATCTGGTGTGATATCGATAATCTGCCAGAACGCCTTAACTAACTGTTTGAAAAACTGAAAAAACAACAATCTTGTTAGTTTTCAGATTTTAACAGATATGTTAGTGTACGTCTAGGCAGCTTAACCATTCCTATCATGTTTTTGTTTATTACCAGATGCGTCATCCCGGCTTTTACCAGTTATGCCTCTCTTTTATTCTTCTTTTTAAAGTGGTCGAATCTTATGGATTGCCTACGTATCATGACCCCGCATGAATCAGACCAGGCGTAGTTCCGCCACATGATTTACTTTTAGAAATTTTAAACAAAATATTTTTCCTTGATTTCCAACATAATTTACTTTTTTGGTACAAGACTCGAAAAGCAAGAGTGCATAAAGATAAACCATACTGACTCACACAGACTTTTTAGGATAAAAGGAAAAACAACAAGACTCAAAATATCAAAAGATTCAAAACAACGAAAACATGATGCAAAGGACTGATAATTATAAGACATCTTTGATTTCTGCAGTGGGATCCACTAGCTACTCTAATCAAGGCTCTTGTTCCTGCGGCTGACCCCCAATATTGCAGTATATCCTCTCCAGGTCTGCAGATATATAACGAGCGACGCTCAATGATACTTCTGCAAACCGTTCAGGTGTCATTCCCTGACAACTTTTGCATGATCTTGAAGTGTAAGTGGCTATCTCGAGGATCTTTCCTTTAACGTATTCCTGAGCCACATGCAACTCTTGATTTTGTTATCCATGGGTTTCAGCGAGATCCAGCGCATCGCGCTCGCGGTCCAAGGCCATATCTTTCTGGCGCCGAACTTCTAGTGACTCCTCCTCCATCCGATTGATCATACTCTAGTAGTGATGTCTTTCTACTTCAAACTCCGCGATCTGTCTCTCTTTGCTTGATTCAACTCCCTCTAATTGATCCCTTAAACCCTTGATTAGTGAAGCGTAACTTATGCGCTCATGATCACGGACTACCCTGAACCGGGCTTCTCTTTCTTCTTGTTGCTGAGCGGTTGTAATTATGTTCTTCTTTTGAATTTGGGATTTGAGTGCTTGCCTCTCTCGTGCCCATTGAACTTTCTCTTTCTCAAAAGCATCATACAGCAGATCCCTGTCCACTTTAATGATGCCGAGCTCTTCTTGTAGTGCTCCAAAATCAGATTCATAACCCTTTCTCATCTCTTCCTCAGCTAGCCCAACTCTGTTTCGAATTTCAGCTTCCCACTCCGCAGTGCTCTTTACAACTGTCCCTGGTCTATCTGCGAGAGCATCTTGATTATAGAACCACTCAAGATAAGAAGGATTCAACTCACCTCTTTCTCGATCTGCCACTATGGTGCCACGCTCTAATATCTTAATGCCATTCCAAACACGTTGAGCATAATCTTCACGAATGGGATCCTCTGACGTTGCTTCCCAAATGAAATTTTCCATAGTCTCCACCGGGGGCACTATCTGTTTGTGACCCAACTGACGTAGAACTCTCATGGGAACATATGGTTGATAACCTCGAAGCCCCATCAAGATCAGAAACGGATGGCAGGATGACTTATAGATGACATATTCTACGGTGAACCAGGGATAATTCCATGTGATCTGGTCATCTGTTAAGGAGTGAAGATGCTCTTTCCAATCATTCATACTTTCCGGGAATATGCGGATTTCCAACTCACTCTTCAGTCTAGCATTATATTGGCGAACATGATTACCCCAGCAAGTACGGTGGTCTACCCGATAAGGACGACGGAAAAGGTGATCCATGAACCATATCTAGAGTAGGAGATTGCAACCTTCAAAGAAACCTTTTCCTTCCCAACACCTAGTCAGGGTACAAAAGATATCTGCTAACACCATTGGAAGAATGGAGGAATCATTTCTTTTCACCATGGCTGTGACTATCCCTGATAATCGAATGTTGATCTTCCGATCCTCTCTCGGGAAAACCATACACCCCAAAAAAACTACAATGAACGCTTTCCGTCCATGGGCTCGCCATGTGTGTTGGTTTTGTTTGTTAATTAGCTTCTTACCATATTTTGAGAATCCCCCTTCATGTACGTATCTATCATACAAGAAATCTAGGCGGACCTGTCCTTGCGCCACATGTGCTATCTCGGTGTGGCTGATCCACATTTGCTCAAGGAACTTAGTGGCAGTAAAATCCCTGGGAGCCAGAAGTCTCTTTGTTCGACTTTTACGCCCCAGATCGGTATATTCAACGAATTCCTCCAAGGTAGGAGTCATTTCCACTACAAAATATTTTGTTCCCCACTATACTATTTATTGATACTTTAGCTACCACTACAATATGTTTTGTCTCCCACCATAATTTTTAATGATATTTTAGCAACTAATGGACAGAACAATTAATTCAAATAATTGTTTAATTTTCAGAAATACCCCGAAATTACTGGAATTTACTATTTTACCCTTATCAGCTATAACCAATTCACCTAAATCAATCAACCAAAATATAGCAACTTTGACCAATTCTCAATCAAATTTAAACAACATACTCAAACTAAATAAAGAACAACAAGGATCAATCTGAAATTATTTTGAACAAATATTCTTAACAAATATACTTTCAGATTCAACAATAATAACAAAAATTGAAAATAACAAATAAGCAAACTTTAATCACTAAATTCAAATTCATCTTAACAAGATCAAACAAAAATTTCAAATTTCTAACTTAGATCTAAATTTTAACACAACAATAAAACCGATTCAAATCAATTGAACTTCAAATTAATTCTAACAACATTATAATCAAGATAAAGGATTCAAGTGATTAA